>JAYESA010000017.1:90632788-90817788 GCA_036927795.1 Iris macrosiphon | reverse complement strand
TTCTGTGGCATAGGCTGGGCGTTGTTCCCGACTTGTATCCCTACATCGGGTGCGGGTCATGACACATTTTTAGTAGTGGCCCATGCAGGTCTTCGAGGTCACAATTAGTGCTATTCATAGTGGTGCTCTTATTTGAGTGTTATTACGAGCCTGTTTTAGGATATAGGATATAGGCCATAGGCTGAGAATGTGTATGTTATACTATATGTATTATTGTGGATATGTATATATGTATATAGAGAAGTATGTATATAAATATATATAGTAGTAGTTAGGGTATATATATATATATATATAAGTATATATATTTATGTGTTAGTATAAGTGAGAGAGAAGGGGGCTCAGCAGCTTATAATGACAGCAGCAGCAGCCGCATTAGCAACAGCAGCAACATATAGAAACAACAACAACATCTTCAGCGACAGCAGCAGCTGTCACGCCCAGTCCCAAAATACGTAGGACTAGGACACGTAAGCATGCCAGCCGTATAAATATGGCACTCCAATATATGGAAACCATATCACACGTACGCTATAATATGAATAACAATTCACAAGTGGTAAACACATATGTCACAGGGCATAACTAAATCTCATCCACAAAAATCATATGTAAATGAATAACTAATATCTATAACCAGATCCCAAAATGAAGTATCTAAAGATGACAGTCGGATGGAAACAAATCCACTGCCGAACTAGAATAGAGAATAAATAAGACAAATACAATATAAATACAACCTCTAACAATTATGAGGCTCGAAGAGAAGACCTCTAGAAATATAAGTAGCCAGTCCGGATCTGCGTTCCTGCAAATACTCATGAACAATACACCTGGAAAGGGACCAGGTCCTCAGAGGGACATAACAAGATACATAAAAGCATGCCATAAAGTAAATACTAAATAAATAACTCCGGGGTGACCTAACCATCTAAATGAAATACAACTTGAGGACAACTTGAGTGTATGGGAATGTGTAGGCTAGATATATGCTGACGTAATTCACCAATCGTGACAACTGGCTAGTATATGCCATATATGCCCCCTATAACACGGGCGCAGGAATATAATAACGTCCAACGTTCTCTAGAGTGTGGTATCTGTAATGTCCATCATTCCGAAGAATGAGATATCTGTAAAATCACCAAGTAACGTCCAAAACTCTAGGGAATGTGGTACCTGTATAAATAATAACGTTCGTATCACTCCGTCGAGTGCGGTATCTGTATAAAGGAGGTGGGTGTCCCATACGCCTACTAGTCGTCCTTCCCGCCCGATGATCTATGCATGTTGTATCCACAACACGCTTCAGCTACTATGCCGGGGCATCGTAACTCTGGCTCATACTCTATCGCTAGAACAATAGCCCAACCTTACAACCAAACAAGGACAAGGATCGGGCCATCATATCACGACAGTCTATGCTCCGCCTACTAATAACTGCTAAGTCTTCTAACATGCATCACTATTAAAAGTTATACCCTATCCGTTGCACGACCTACACGTACAGGTGGCCAACCATATACGCAAGTCTGTGCCCTACATGAGACTCACAACACGTGTAAGAAATATGTCAAGGCCTGGAAAGTTATACCGATAACTCCACAACTTTAGGTGGGTCTAGTAGACACTAGGTCAGACATAAATCCTAACGTCAACGCCTCTGTATACTGTACCCGAGTCTCTCTCGGACGCGCACATTTATATCATCTAAAATAATAAATATGCAACTAAATATATAACTGAATTTAAACAGTACAACAAGGCAAGGTATACTTGCCTAGCAAGAGAGCTGCAGAGTGTAATATCCAGATGTCAAATACCAACAGTTAAAAACTACGGCTTCAGAATGAACGTCTCCAGATGCTGAAATAAACATCACCAACGTTCCCAGAATAAGCAAAATAGCTAGCAAGCACTCTCCTTTCTTTCAATTTGGACATAGGGGCAAAATGGTAATTTTGGATCAAAGCGGGCTCCACATGTGGGCCACTTTATACCGAAAAGTGTGCCAGGGGTAACGGTCTCTAAACAGGACAAATTATAGGTCAAACCAATTCTAAATTTCAATACGAACTCAGCGGTACTTCCAATTTTGGATACCGGTGAGCCGAACACAAATTCGCCCAAAAAGTCAACCATAGGGCCCGCCAATAGGTGACTTGGTTAACTGTCTCAGAATTGTATGAAACTTGGGTCACAGGACCAGCACGATACCATGAGTCCAATGGCACAAGTTTCGTCGCAATCTGACGAGCGTGCACAAAATACGCACGGCTTTCGTAAAAGTTGTGATACGAGGATTGTCCGCGGATACGGGCTGATTCCAACGCGCACACGCGTCCGAATCAGTTTTCGTGAACTCTCACATGTCTGGGTTCACTGTGCGCACCGTTTGGTATACTTGGTACACAGCGGGGCGGTCCCGTTTGGTGGGGCGCGCTCCGTTTCACAACTTTTGGAAATCTGGAAAAAGTATATTTTCGGGTTTTTCCAACTAATTCAATTCCACATACAGCAGTTAATAGAATAATATAAATGATAGAAAATAAACTAGGTCAAGTGGTCTTCGCATACCAACAAGAAAAACCGGATTCGGATCTCTGTGATGGGAGATACGAATCCGAGAACAGAGGTGGTTGCAACATAATTTCTAGAATTTGGAAAGTGGTCATTTTTCTTCGACTTAGCGTCAATTTTTACCTAGGTTTGCGCATTGTTCGAGATAAACTAATCTATAGGATGGGAAGGGGGATAGATGAGAATCATACCAGTGAAGACGGGGTCGAGTTTGGTCCAGCGAGGGCACGAGAATCGAGGCGGGAACACAGGTACGTTGTTTGATCAATTTCTGTCTCGCGTGCGCGGCGTCACGGTGAGCGGCCGGCCGAGGTTCTCCGACGGTCTGGGGCGGCAGCGAACTCCATGGCGCGGCGGCGGCGAGGCTCAGGGGAAGATGATATTAGATTAGGGTTTATGGGAAGAGGGATGAACATAAATAGAGGGAGAGATCGCAAGACGGGGGGGATGCGTTTTCGCGCGGGGGGAGATTTGGCAGCAGTGCTGCTGCTGTTTGCTATTACATATTGGGACAGGCGCGGGTTAGGGTTTGAAGTGGGTAGGGTTTGGGTAGACTAAGGATCCAATAAGAGATTTTATTGTTTTTCTTTGTTTTTCTTCTTTCTTATTTTTCTATTTCTATTTTAAATGCTAAACATTAACTATATACATATATATACATATATATATATATAGAAAAATTCTAGAAATTTATTATTGCATATAATTAAGCTAGCAACTGTCCAAAGGGTCTCCTACATAAAATAAATTAGGAAAAAAATTTATAATGGCTCCATAAATCTCCTAAATTTACAAATACCTAAAATAAAAAATTAAATAAATTCTATTTATCCTAATTTACTCATAAATTTTATAATTAAATTAATAATTAATTAAAAATGATTAATATAGTTTTTAGGAATAGGAGTTTTACAGCAGCAGCAGCATTAGCGACAGCAGCAGCAATAGCAACAGTAATGACCTCAGCGACCGCAGCAACAGTTACCGCAACAGTAGCAGCAGTAATTGCAACAGCAGCAATGGCATTAGCGACAGCAGCAGTAGCGTTCAACGACAATTTTGCGGGTATAGAGATATAATTAGGTATTATTTATTGCTAATAATATATATATATATATATATATATATATATATATATATATATATATATATATATATGGATTGGTATATATGTATATAGTTCCTTATTGGTAATTATGCATTAGTATACTATATTTTTAGTAGTTAGTTGTTAGCATATAGTTATTAATGGGTAGTTAGTATATATATGAAGTTTTGGCAATTACCTTGAGATACCAAGGTAAGTATCAAGGTATTTAGGGATACCCAAGGTTTGGGTTTGGATATCAAAATAGGGTTAGTAGTGCGATACCGAGTTGGTTCAAAACCAAGGTATTCATTTAATATTTATAATTAGGATTTATATATTTAATATTGCTTTAATGTACATATGTGATATTTATCTTTTGTTGCATATCCTGAGATACGGTATCCTAGTATCCTAAGATGTAGCTTGTATAACCTAGATTCATAGTGTATGAACCCAACATTATTGAGATAGACTCATACAACCTAGAAATAGGTAGTTTGACCAAGTTTGATCGGTTTGACTTAGAGTTGACCTAGTTTTACTTTTTGACTTAGAAATGGCTCTTTGACCTAGATGTTGACTAGTTTAACTTATTTTCTTTTCGAAACCTTGTATTGATGTTATATTCCATATCTAGTTCTTCGAGGCACCGTATCAGACATCTGTGAGACTATTTACCGGACTTTAGGCGAGTATATTCTCTGATAGTTTCTCATTTATGATATTCTCTATGTTCATTTTATCTAGTATAGATATACATGTTTCTTGACACGATGGTTACAAGGATTGGTATATCCGGATCTCGTCGTGAGATGTTATTCCTTGATATATGGTGTATCTTGTGCAAGTCTTGTTTCATTGATTATCTTGTACATGTACAGACACTGATTCTCGGGGAGACTTGCTACCTTCCTAGAGAATCCCGTGCCATAGCATACCATGGTTGGATCCACTATACCAGTCGGGAATGGAGAGTATTTTAGTGTAGATATGTGATCATACCCTTCTTGTGCAAGTCTTGTTTTCCTGTGAGTGTTGGTCATACACCGCACGTATGACTAACCAGGCCATTATTTCCTGTACAAGTTTTCTTGTGCAAGTTTCCAAGCCGATCACATGTTAAAGCTAGTACTCATACACTTAGTCATTAGTATTCTTGTTCATTGCCATATTGTTCATTATTGTTTTATTCCAGTATTTCCTTATTATATATCTTTTGTATCTATTGTGCATCTTGTATATTCACATCTATTTACTATTATATATTTTTTATCATTGATTAGAACTGGTTAGAGATATACTCTGCTCCTTTCTTGACTGGATATATTTTTTCCAAATGACACTGAAGAGTGGTACCCTACACATTATGGACCTCAGGATGTTATGGGTTTAGAGTCAGAGACCCTGGCTCAGGAGGGACTTATCCCGACTGAGACGGATGACCCGGGACTAGTAGCTTCTTAGAATTTTTTGTACTGGATTTGTCTCCAGCTTATTCGTTTAGTTTTTGCAGACTCATTGATGTTATTATTTTAGACTCATGAGTTGTATGTGACTATTCTATTCTTTATCATATTCGTGCTTGTTTCCATCTTAGATCTGTGATTGAGTATATTGATATTGTTGGTGGTTCATTATATTGCTAGATAGATTACCCAAACAACGTTCTACCGCCGATTCTGCGGCGTAGGCTGGGCGTTGTTCCCGACTTGCATCCCTACATCGGGTGCGGGTCATGACATATTACCCTATTTATTTGCACAGTATTTATATTTCGGCATGTATCATTTGTATCTTGTTACGTCCCACTAAGGACCTAGTTTCCTGCCAAGTTAGGTGAGTTGGATACAGAGATCTTTTGCTGGATGGCTGATGAGTGCCCATTCCCTTACATGTATTATCCTTCCGTGTATATGTATATGCTTTCTATCAATTATATTTTCTTAGTTTTTGTAGACTCATGCTATTTATTTTGAGTCTATTCAGAAAGTATGATTATTAGGCTGCAGACTAGTAGTCATATTCACCTTTCTTTTATTCCTGTCATATAGATTGAGATATAGATAGTTGATAGACATAGATATTAGCTTGATCACTTGACCATGGATAGCGTAGGTGCACTTTGTCGGGTCCATTAAATTGGAAAGTCCTATAGATTTGTACCAGCTGGCCATTGCCACGTGTCTGGTTCCATATATTTTGGGACTGGGCGTGACACTTTGTCAGCTTGACACATGGCCCGTATTTAGTTAGAGAGAATCATAACAGAAATATTTTATCTCAGGAAACCTTGCCACGTTGGACGCATGGAATGCATGGCATCCGGAACGCATTGGGCCAGAGACACATGGGACGCGTGGAGTCTAGAATGCATGGATCCAGAGAAGCATGAATGCATGGAGTCTACGCATAGGGCCAGAGTCGCATGGAACGCATAGAGTCTAGAATGCATAGGGCCAGAGTCTCATCGAGCGCATGGAGTCTGTGACATAGGGCCAGAGTCGCATGGAGCGCATGGAGTTTGGGACACATGAGGCCTCGTATATATGGCATTGCACGCTTATCAGAAGTCATTATTAGTTTGACGAGAGCTTCTTGTCGCTTAGTGTGCTCACATCTTTTGAGGCGTTAAGAAAATCCTTTTTGTCAGGATTATCTGTCAGACATAATCTTGGTGTCAGATCTTTATGCGGCCAATATTTGGGGCGTATGGATGCTATATTTTCTTGGCTGTATGGTTATTATGTGGCCTAATTTCTTCTGAATCGACTTTGGGTACATGGTTGTTGGACGCATGAATCTATATTTTCTATGCGTCTAAAAGACCCCCTTCAAAGTTTTCAAACTGATAAGTTTTAGAATACTTTGAATAAGAAGCATGGAGGATATGTCTTTGGGCCGCATTGATGGCAACCGCTTGGACGAGTCTTTCCTAGGCTACCCAATCTCTATTTAATATAGGATTTGGCTCGATCATTGAGTGGATTTTTAGAGATTTTGAGCCGTCTTTATACACGTTCATCGAGGTGACTGTTTACTTGTTGATGATGGCGGATCAAGAACTCAACCGTCGTGATTTATCCTAGATTGCCACGTGGCTTGAGGCAGCTCGGGTTCTGTGACACTCATATCTATAAAAATATGAGAGTTTGGAGAGAGAAAGTCTTCTTATTTTTTTCTCTGCGTTTTCCCCGCTGCTGCTATCTCCGACGACTGCCATGGCCTCTAGAGCTCATTCTTCTTCCACGGCTGCCAAGGACAAGGGCCTAGCTATTGAGGCCGCGGTCCTGGAGATGAAGGACAAAGGAAAGGGGAAGACCAACGCCACCGAGGGCGGCTCCCCTGAGGTCCCTTCTGATGTGTAGAAGCCTATCAAAGGTAGGGTTCCCTCTGGGGACGATTACCCCTCCTCCTATAATGACACCCTTTGTACGACTCGTCACATGGATGAAGAGACATGTACGACCTTTTCTCAAGTCTTGTCGCATGAATGAGGACATGTGCAGACTTTCCACACAACCTATCGTATGGGTAAGAGGCATGTCATGTACAGACTATGAAATTCTTTCCAAGAACCCAAAGGAAGACACTTCCATCATAAGATGTTCCCTCTTGTTCTATTATGATACAGCTACCAAAATAGTGTATCGTCGTTCCTACGAAGTTCTTCTGCTACGATGCCTATCAAATGAAGAAGCAAAGTAGGCTCTCCATGGGGCTCACGACGGGTTTTGTGGTTCCCATCATCCCGGACCCAAGCTATAGGACTATCTCTGGAGAATGGGATACTATTGGCCTATAATAGTAGTGGAGGCTGTTAACTATGCGAGGAAGTGCCAAGCCTGCCAAATCCACATAGACTTTATCCACCAGCCCTCAGAATTTCTACACCCAACGGTAGCATCTTGGTCGTTTAAAGCATGGGGAATGGACATTATTGGGCCAATTAGTCTACTATCTTTTAAGGGATATCGGTTCATCTTGGCTATCACCGACTACTTCTCCAAATGGGAGAAAGCTATTCCACTCGCTGAAGTCAAGACCTCAAACATGATCAACTTTGTCAAGCATCACATCATATACCGCTTCGGCTTGCCACAGAAGATCATCCATGATAATGGTCCATAATTTAAAAGTTATACTTTTTACCAGTTTTGTGATAAAAATTAAACCTAGAATGTAGCCTCGACCACCTACAATCCAGCAACAATTGATATGGCGGAAGCAT
The DNA here is from genome assembly GCA_036927795.1 of Iris macrosiphon. Classification (NCBI taxonomy): domain Eukaryota; kingdom Viridiplantae; phylum Streptophyta; class Magnoliopsida; order Asparagales; family Iridaceae; genus Iris; species Iris macrosiphon. Next base: position 90,809,890 of record JAYESA010000017.1, on the reverse strand, counting down.
TCAACAAAACTAACATAAATCTACTCAAGAAGTCTATGTCATCCAGTAAGCGCAACTGGAATAAGAAGCTAGGTGAGTGTCTTTGGGCCTACCGTACAATGGTCCGAACACCTACTAGCAGTACGCCATTCTTCTTGGTTTACTGAAGTGAAGTGGTCCTCCCACTCGAGATCCAAATTATGTCACTCTGAGTGGCTCTGTCTGTAAAACCCCTAATTCTAAAAACTGTATTAATTAATTTTAATTAATTATAGTAATTATGAGATAATTAGAGGAAATAGAATTTATTTAATTTTTATTTTAGGTGTTTGTGCATTTAGGGGATTTATGGAGCCATTATAAAATTTTTCTAATTTATTCTATGTAGAAGATCATGTAGACAGTTAATATCTTAATGGTATGCACTAATACAATTTCTAAAAATTTCTATGTATATATATATATACATATATAGTTAAATAGAAAAGAAAACAATTAGAAAGAAAAAGAAATAAGAAAAAGAAAAAAAGGAAGAAATTAGAAAAAGAAATGAAATAAAATCCTTAATGGATTATTAATAAAATCCAAACCCATATCTTAAACCCTAAACCGTAGCCTACCTAACCCGGCCCACCCGCGCTATACAAACGAAGCAGCAGCAGCAGGCCATTGCAAAACCCCTCGCGCTGAGCGCGACCCCCCCCCCCCCTCCGTTGTATCTACTTCCCTATATATATATATATATATATATATATATATATATATATATATATATATATATATATATATATCAACAGTAAATCCAAAACCCCAAACCCTAATCTCTACTCCTCCCTCTCCCCGCCATGAGACCGCCGACCTAGGACCACCACCAGAGCCGCCATAGCGACCAACCCCGGCCGACCATGAGCAATGCCGCGTCGCGACTGCAGAAAGTTACTACGACGTACCTGTATTCAAGCTCTGTTTTCCGTTCACTCGCTCAACCAAACTCGACCCCGTCTTCACCGGTACGTACACAACCTATCTCCCTTCCAATGCTGTAGATTAGTTTTTATCGTACAGCGCGTAAATCTAGGCGAAAACAGCGACCAAGTTGGCAAAAAATGATAACTTTGGGGTATCGCAGAAAACTGCGGTAACTACCTATGTTCACGGATTTGTATCTCCCACCACAGATATCCGAATTTGATTTTTCTTTTTGGTATGCGAAGACCACTTAACCTAGTTTATTTTATGTCAAATATAATAATTTATTAATTGTTGTGTGTAGAATTAAATTAGATGAAAAACCTCGAAAACTTGCTTTTTCCAAATTCCAAAAATTGTGATACGGAGCGCGCCCCGCCAAAGGGGACCGCCCCGTCGCATACCGAGTATACCAAAAGGTGCGCGCAGTATATCTAGATGTGTGGGCTTTCGATGAAACTGATTTGGACGCGTGTGCGCGTCGGAATCAGCCCGTGTCCGCAGAAAATTTCTCGTATCGCAACTTTTGCAAAAGCCCTGCGCATTTAGTTCACGCTCGTCAGAATGCGACAAAACCTGCGCCACTAGACTCGTGGTATTGTGACGGTCCTGTGACCCAATTTTCACGCAATTCTGAGATAGTTGACCAAGCCGCCTATTGGCGGGCCCCACGGTTGACTTTTGGGCGAATTTGTGTTCGGCTCACCGGAATCCAAAAATGGACATACCCGTACTGACTTTTAGAGTTTGTTTGACCTATAATTTGTCCCATTTAGAGACTGTTACCCTCGGCACACTTTTTGGTGCAAAGTGGGCCACATGTGAACCCCACTTTGAACACAAATTACTGTTTTGCTCCTGTGTCCAAATTGAACGAAAGGGTAGTGTTTTCTAGCTATCTCGCTTATTCTGGAAACGTTGGTGATGTTTATTTCAACATCCAGAGACGTTCATTATGAGGCCGTAGCTTCTGATCCTGTGTGCTCGACTCCTGGATGTTACACCTTGCAGCTTTCTTACCAGGCAAGATACCTTGTCAAATTATTTACAGTACTTTGTATGCTATTTATATTTCTGTTTATTTATTGCCTGTGTAGTTTCGTTCAGTTATATTCATTGCATGTGTAGTTCGTTCAGTCATTACTATATATATTATATATGTTGACACACACTTGATACCTAGTATCATGAGAGGAAAATTATTAGGCGTATGGGCTTTTAACCACTCTGGTAAACCGTAGTATATAGCTCATACTACGGGCGTGTGTCGCACAGGTCGCTACCCCCGAGGTATGTCAATTTTTCTAGAGTCGCGCTGGTCGCTACCCCCGAGGTATGTCGATTTCTGATGTCCACTGGAGTGTGTGTGAGTTGTGAGATTTAGATCGAGTAGCCTACCCTTGCCCATACGTCGAAAAGTTTTCATCATTTGTATTCATATAGATTGTCTTGTACAGCGTACTTATATATATTTTAAACATTATGCATGTTTACTGTATTCAAATTGGCTTGCTTCTATGTATCTTATTACGTCCCTCTGAGGACCTGGTACCTTTCCAGGTGTAGATGTTCATGACTATTCGCAGGAGCACGGATCAGGACTTACTACTTATCTCTTCCGAGGAGGTCTTACCCTCGGAGCATCTTTGATTATCTCTAGCGACGGATCGCTTCGCTGATATCTTTATTTCATCATATTATTTATATTGGAGATTTACCCTCCTCTCTTATTTTTGTATTGTTATAGTCATTGGTAGTGGATTTGTCTCCACCCGACTATCATTTAAGGATTATTCAGACTCTTTATTCTAGTTCAGTTATTTACTTTCTATGACTTATTGTATGGATGAGATTAGTATACCTGTGACTTGTGACACTATATTTATACCACATGTGAGTTATATTCATATTACAGCGTACGTGTGTATTATGGTATCCATATATTAGAGTTGCCATATACATACGGTTGGAATGCTTACGTATTTCTAGTCCTACGTATTTTGGGACTGGGGCGTGACACTGTCCAACCGATTGACCATTAATGATAATCACCGTCGACGGCTACAAGAGTTGAAAGCACTCGACAAGAAGCGTCTCTTAGCTCAACAACGCGTTGAGCTGTACCAGCACGCCTCTCATGAGCCTTCAACAAACGGTTCAAGAAGAGGACTTACCAAGTGGGTAACCTCGTCTTGACAGTAAAAAGACCGATGGTTATGACCCATAAGTCAGCCGGTAAATTCCAACCTAAATAAGAGGGTCCGTTCATTGTAGAGTTAGTATTCTCCAATGGTGCCTACCAGCTCGTAAAATCCAATGACGACTTGCTCATAATACCTATCAATGGCAAGTTCATCAAAAAGTACTATGTCTAAGCTAGACTTGTACTCCCTTTACTACCAGCTGGACAACCAAAATGTACAGTGTACATTCCCCATTGTTCATTCCTAGCAAGTGTGTAGGCATAATATGTACTTCTCTTCCATAAAAGTTTGATAAAGCCATTATCTGTGTTCAGGAATCCTTAAAACGCAACAAACAATGGATCCTCAAAAGCTCCCCAGCGGAGCCAACTTCATGTTTATCCGCACTCTCGGGTAGACCGCTCATAATCAGTTCGCTTGGTCATTAGTTCACGTCCGTATCACCTCTGAACTACTGTCATAATCGATTATCTCCAGTAGGGTTTGCCATCTCCATATTACCTCTGAGCAAACCTCTCTGTATCACTATCAACTATCACGTCCATAATACCTCTAACATCGATCGTCATTTAAACTTATCACCCGTACTTAACTCTAAGTAAGCCATCGGTGTTAAGTCCACAAAATCTTTTATGTCTACATCACCTCTAGCAGGGTTTGTCTCGAATCTATTACTTGCACTCAGGTACGCAAGAAGTAATGGGTCCACAAAACCTATCACGTCCATATCACCTCTGATAGGGTTTTCGTTTCAAACTTATTACTTGGACTCCAATGCGCAAAAAGTAATATGTCTACCAAAGATCCCCAGTGGGATATCCTCAATAAAAGCAAATAGTTCACATCCATATTACCTCTGAACTATGAGCTGTCCATGTTCCCCATCCAAAGAAAACAGCCATGTCCATATTACCTCTGGCTCATTTTCTTTTTCTTCCACAAAATACCATAATCGTACCTAAACTCTCGGTATGACTATCGATTAGCTCATCCACGTTACCTCTGAGCTATCGTCATAACATCCTCCCCAGTAGAGTTTGCCATGTCCTTCTTACTTCTAAACAAACCTCTCTACTTGACCATCTCTGCCATGTCTACACCACCTCTGAGAGGACATGTATTGGGGTACCCGGATTAAAGTTTGCCATGTCCATATTACCTCAGAGCAAATATTCGTCCAAACTGCCTGCTATCACATCGTTAAAAGTCCCCTAATAGTGTCGGTTATTTCAACTTATTATCCGTACCCAGTCTTCGGTACACTATGGGTAATAAGGCTACATAAAATTACTATTTTCCCCACAAGAGCGTATTTCTCTATCAAGTCCATATTACCTCTGATAGTGGTTGTCATTTTAACTCATTTATCTGTACTTAAGTACGCCATAGATAATGATTCCACCAAAATTCCGCAATAGAATGACCGAAAGAATGCAATGCCCTACTACTTCCATATTACCTCTAGTAGAATATTCGCATTCACAAAAGTTCTCTTGACCAAGCGAAAAAGCAAAAGTGCTCAACCATGCTTCTTGTTCAAAGTATTTCAAACTTGTCATTTTGGAAATTTTAAAGGGGGTCTTGTAGAAGCATGGAAAATTTAGATCCATATGCCCAACAAACATGCGCCCCAAGATCGACTCAAAAGAAATCAGGCCGCAGAATGATCATGCGGCCAAGAAAAAGCAGCATCCATGCACTCCAATATTGGCCAGATAAAGGCCTGACACAAAGATTATATCTGAAACAGAACCCTGAAAAAAGTGACTTTCTGAATGTCTCGAAAGACATGAGCACGCTAAATGATAGAATCTCACGTTAGCATAACTTTACTCCTGACGGGTGTGCAGCGTCACATGTACAACACAAGAGAGACCCAATGCGTTCCATGTTGTCATGCCCCAGTCCCAAAATACATGGGACCAGGCCACGTAAGCATGCCAGCCACATGGATATGGCTACTCCAATATATGGAAACCAAAACCCATACGTACGCTGTAATATGAATATCAAATACACAAGTGGTATAAATCTATCATAAGTCACAGGCATAATCTAAATCTCATCCACGAAAATCAAATATAAATAAATAACCAATATCTATGAAACTAGATCTCAATATAAAGTATCTAAAGATGATAGTCGGGTGGAAATAAATCTACTACCAACTAGAATATAAAATAAATAAAACAATGTACAATAACTATAAATCATGAGGCTCAAAGAGAAGACCTCCTCAAAGATAAGTAGCAAGTCCGGACCTGCGCTCCTGCGAATACTCATGAACATCTACACCTGGAAAGGGACCAGGTCCTCCGAGGGACATAATAAGATACATAGAAGCATGTCATAAAGTAAATACTGAATAAATAAAGGGGTGTGCTAACCATCTAAGTGAATGCAATTTTAGGACAACTTTGTGCGTATGGGAAAGTGTAGGCTAGACATATGCTGACGTAATTCACCAATCGTGATGACTGGCTAGTATATGCCACATATGCCCCCATAACAAGGGCACTCTGCAATATAATAACGTCCAGCTCCGAGGAGCATGGTATCTGTATAACGTCCAACGTTCTCTAGAGTGTGGTATATGCAAAATCACCAAGTAACGTCCAACACTCTAAAGAACGTAGTATCTGCATAAATATATACATCCGTATCGCTCCGAAGAATACGGTATCTGTATAAAGGAGGTGGGTGTCCCATACGCCTACTAGTCGTCCTCCCTGTCCAATGATCTATGCATGTTGTATCCACAATATATTTTAGCTACTACGCCGAGACGGAGTGCAAGTATCGGCATCGTATCTCTGGCTCATAGTCTATCGTTAGAATAATAGCCCAACCTTACAACCAAATAAGGACAAGGATTGGACCACCGTACTACAATAATCTATGCTCCGACTACTAATAACTGCTAAGTCTTCTAACATGCATCACTAATAGCAGTTATTTCCTATCCGTCGCACGACCTACACGTACAGGTGGCCAACCGCATACGCAAGTCCGTGCCCTACATGAGACTCACAACTCATGTAAGAAATATGTCAAGGCCAGGGGAGTCATACTAATAACTCTATGACTTTATGTGGGTCCACTAGACACTAGGTCAGACACAAGTCCTAACGTCAACGCCTTCGTTGACTGCACCCGAATCTTCTCGGACGCGCACAATTATATAATATTAAAATAAATAAACATACAACTAAATAATAACTGAATTTAAATAGTACAATAAGGCAAGGTATACTTGCCTGGCAAGAAGCTGCGTAGTACCAATAACCTGCTCCAGAAGTCGCGCAGAATAATTCGATATCCTATATACATATAATATAATACCATACAATCATTAGTCATTACACTAGTACACACACAACCTTAATTATACTGGACTCAGGGGGTACACTAGGGGTGATACTAGTCAACTAACAGGGTCAACTGCGCGTCTAATTACGCGGGTGTCACGTCTTCAAATTTTGTGAAAACAGACAGTCAACTAACACTTGTCTAGCCAGTACGTCGGTGTACACGAGGCAGACAATTCCTAATTTTTTAGGTCACAAAGTCAAGGTATATATGCGGACAAAATCCACGGTGTCCTAGGGTCGTACAATACATACATAGTCATACTATTTCTAGCATATAATTACTTATATAATACATCCAAATATTTATATATATATTACTTTAATCGTAATACGCGTGCGTATACGCACACAAGTCATTGGGTTCACCGACTCAAGGTCCGATATCAACTAACAGTCATAAAGCAATACTAATAGCATATACAAGCACACATAAAATAAAAGGAGATAGACATGTTCGAACCTCAGGGTTGGCATGCACAGGCACGACGGTGACAACAATGATGATGAGATAAAATGATGATGGTGAGATGAGATGATGATGGTGAGATGGTAAGATGATGATGGTGAGATGGTGAGATGATGATGGTGAGATAAGATGATGATGGTGAAATGGTGAGATGATGATGAGATAATGATGGTGAGATGATGAAGAGATGATGATAATGATGATGATAATTGTGGTTATGAAGATGATGATAATGATGATTGGATGATGATGAAGATGATGATGGGGTGATGGTGATGCAGCTCTGGCCAGGGGGTGGTCCGGCCAAGGAGGAGGGGGACAGGGAAGAGGACTCATGTCTGGTGGTGGAGATGGTTTTAGCCGCTGATGTCGAGGAGGAGCTCAAATCGGCGGTTTATGGTTCGGGTGGTGGTGCATGGTCGGGATTAATGGCCGAGAAGAGGAGGACGAAGGTGGAGGTTGGTGGCTCGTAGTGGTCGAGGGGAAAGAGGTGAACGGAGAAGATGGTGAACAGCGGGTCGGGGGAGGAGATAGGCAGCGAGGCTCGGTCGGCTTCAGGCAGTCAGCGGGATCTCGGGCTCCGACAGCGGAGAAGAGGAGGACATGGTGGTTTGCTACTCGGCGGCTCAGGGAGTCAGGTGGGAGTTGTTCTCAGGCAGCCGTCCCTACGGTGGATGGCCAGAGGAGCTGGGGGGGAATAGGAGTCGGCTAGGAGGAATTCGAGGTCGAAGAGAGTTGCTCCGGGACGACGAGGTGAAAGAGAGGCGGGTGGACTCGGTGGTGCTGTCGAGGACTCCGGCGTTCAATGGATGAGTGCAGCGGAGGAAGATGGAGAGAACATGGAGGAGGCAGGGTTCAGGTGAACTGTGGGCTCAGGCGGCTTCCGGCGAGTCGAGGCGGCCGGTCGGGTTCCATGGGAAGGGGAGGATGAATAGTAGAGGGAAGGGTCGGCTGTGTAGTAGTTTGGGTTTTTGGGTTGTGATATGGATGAAAAAGTAGGAAAAGGATATTTATACATGTGAAATTAGGATTTTGTTGACCTAGAAATGTGGGCTTTGGTCAACATCTCCTTGGGATGGGCTTGGCCTTACATGAGGATGTTTGGGAGGGCTATAATCTGCATTATTTAAATACAAGACTAGGTTTAAATGAGGGACGAGGTTGCGCATTGCACATTTCGAAAATTCATGGAGAAAATTCACATGAACGAAAAATAGGTTTCTTCATGTGTCATGTCCAATGGTGTGGACACCTTATTTTATTTTTGCATAAAAGTGCCCAACAATTGGAAAATTGCACAAAGATGGAAATTATATTTAAATTAATTAAAATTAATGCGCAAGGTGTTCTTGAATTAATTAGAAGTATATGGGGATAAAATTAGATGGGACACAAGTATCATTGACGTAGGGGACTCAGAATAGAATATTATCATTAATTGGGTTGCATGAAATGGGTCAAGATTGTGTCTCCAATTTCGATTGGAACGCACAAGGATACAAAGTTAGAATTATTTAAAAATAAATATAAACGTCTGCGACAAATATTGTGCGACTAAAATGTAGCACAAAGGAGCATAATTATAAGTTACACAAAGGTCAGAATGGATGACTGGCACGTCTAGGACAAGGGTGTAAAATTTGTAGGAAAGCAATGGCTAGTGTAGTGCTCCAATTATCGAAGCAACGGTAAGGTGCACTAAGTGATTAATTATTATAAAATTAAATAAAATACCGTATCCTATTTCTAATTGGATTCAACTAGCCCTAGTTTCTCTATCTATGCCAAGTAGGCCTAATTTTGGTGAGGGAGTTTATATATGTATCTCTGGCCTCATGCATTCCAGACTCCATGTGTTCCATACGTCTCTGGTCCCATGCGTTCCAGACTCCATACGTTTCATATATTTCTGGCCCCATGCGTTCCATGCGTCTCTGGCCCCATGCGTTACAGACTCCATGCATTTTATGCGTCTCATGCGTCCCAGATTCCATGCGTCCTATGCGGCAGGGTTACTTGAAAGAAAGTCTTTCTCTTGTGACTGAAGTAATTCTTTCTAACTAAATACGGGCCATGTGTCAAGCTGACCAAGTGACACAAACAAAAGACTAGAACGGCCCAGATATTTAGCAAGCAACAAACGTCAACATGGCAGCTCGACCTGGACTTAACTATATCATGTTAAGGATGTATATGTGGCAGCCTGCCCATAGAATACGTCTACATTTGTAACCATATTCTTTTGAAGGAGCCTCCTGCGGCCACTAAATAGAAGCACAGGTGGCACATATAGCCCATCAACATGATGGCTATAAATAGAAAAAACTTAGACATTCCAAGGGCTGGTTTTCTTTCTACTTCAGAGACCATACCCCTCCAGGCGAGCTACGTACGCAGACACAGGCTCAAGGCAGAGAAAAAGGAAGAGAGCATCCCTCATCCCCCCGTCAGACCATCAACGGAGTAAAAGAGTCGATGCAATACTCGATCTCCATAGTCACATTACCCAGATCAAAAATATTGTACTTAGGTTTTCTGTCTAGGATTTTTTTTTTAGTTTTTGTTTCTTATTAAATGAAAGTTATCCAAACTTACTTCAATGGCAAACAGCAGTATGCGCATGCAGGGTGGGAAGTCTTTCGGAGGAGTGGGGTGGGTTCAAGAGAGAGGCCAGCGGCTGATAAAGCTCACCCGAATGCAACTCAACACAGAGGAAGTGGGGTGGCATGGTGGAACCATGGGCCGGGGATATCTCTACCCAACGCTCGATCAAAGGACTCGCACGATACCGAGCTCTACGTCAGCCTGGTAGATGATGGTTTGTTGCGGATGTCCAGTTCACTCACGACGTCGAGTTCATGGCTAACACATTGGCTTCACACGTCGGGAGGGTGCGACGGAGGCTCGAGTTTTGGTCCCGACAAAGTAAGTATTGCATTCGTTGGATTTTTCTCCACATAATTGGCCTATGATGACTCCTCGACAAGGTTCGGGTCCCCGTCGAGGCTGGTGGTAGTAAGGTTGACGGTCAACGAGCTCCACCTAAGCTAGACGAGGCAATGTCGAGCATGGCAATGGTGGAAGAAGATGTGATGCAGAGTCGGTACGACGAGGGTGTAAACCCCCTGATTTTCAAATAGGGTTATTTTGGTAATTATTAATTTTTAATTAAAAGAATTATTTATTTAAATAATCTAAATCATTAGAACAATTTCTAGAACTTAGAAGCTCTTTAGTGTAGTCTTAATGCCAGGAATACATCGCTAGCTTTTTCCGTCAAACCAACTTGTCTAACTCATACACAACACCACACACCCATCCCCCACCTTCCTAAACATCAAACACCATACACCAAAACCTATTTTTAGAAGAATAAATTCAGCATATAACCCCAATCCTTTATCTTCCCACTCACACCAAAGTATGTAACGCTCAAACTCTTCCTCTCCCCACTAGCAAAAGTTGTAACCCCAAACTCTTTCCCTTCCCACTAGGCTGTCCATAACCCCCTCTCTTCACCTCCCCTATTAAAACCACCTAAAGAACATTTCTTCCTAACCCTCTCCCACACATTTTTTTCCTCACAAACCATCTCCAAATTCCTTCTCCATCTTCCTCCACACCTCCATCTATCCAGCCCTACCCAGGCTAAATCTGAATTCAGCAACACCCCTACCAATCCAGCCATATCTCCCACCATAATAAGTATTTGTCTCTAAAATTTAGTATGATACTTTATCTCTCTGTTTCTCATACTTTCTCTTCATAAATCTTCCATCAAAACTCACTCTAAGTTTCTCAAAACAGTCCCGCCATCAGAGGTGTCTAACCACTTCTCAGGCCACTCCACCACCTCCACAGCCTCCAAACTACCACCACAGCACCCAAATCTCCTCTCCTCATTCAAAACTTGGCGAGCACCTCCATCACCCTTTGGATCGCCTCCTTCGAGCCAAGGCCGGCGATAGTGGCAGTGCAACCCCCGGAGGTCGAAAACTTCGCCGGAGTTAACCAACCATCGTATACACCAAGTTTTAGTGAGTTTTTCTTTAAACTTTCTCAACCTCTCTTTTCTTCATGATGATTATGGTTTTAGAGGAGTCATGAACACATCTTGATATAATCTAATAATCACCCTCCCCTTGTGTGCAATCCATGCATCAACCTAGTTAGCAAACCTAGTACATGCATATGGTTGCATGGAAGTTATGATATTGAAAATAAGATTTTTGCACCCTATTAATTTAATATTCAGAATTATATGAATAATATTCATATTAATATACATATTAAAATATATATTTTAGTGATTTATTTGATGAATAATGGATGGGTAGGTTGCATGGTTAATATTGGTAAACTAGTATATATGTTTGTATTGATATTGTAATATGAAAAATGTGTTGTTTCACTATAGTTAATTAAATTTCATAATGTTAATAATAATAAACAAAAATATATATGTATTAATACGTTTATTTAGTGGCTTAGTTGATGAACTAACGAATGGTAGAGTGCATGCATAGTAGTAGTGATTATGTATAGTTATATTGCATGCAAATATATAAACTTGAATATAAAAAGTGTGCATGAATATATATTAATAATTAAAATAAATTTTAGAATATTAAACTTAATTATTTTCGTATTTTAAGATGTTAAATAGCGGAATAAAGTGGTTACATGCATGTTTAATTAATCGGTTAGCGTCGTATAGCGTCTTGTGACATTGAACCATACCTACGTACATGTAGGAATATGTTGTTTAACACACAAAAATTCCAATACATACGCATGGTATATTAATGTACAAGATCCTTATGACATAGTAGAGTAGCGTGACACATTGTTCGAGGCCATGCTAATATTTAGATTATTGGTAAGGTACGCCAAATATTGGTTGTTCTTGTGCAATGATCACTTGGTTAGTTTTCATAATCGATAGTCGAGTGGTATTGATTGGAATACATTGACAGGACAACTTGGATCTGCCATACATCCAGTTGACAACATTGGTTAGGCAGCCCCGCAAAAGCAACCAACAGGCAAGTGCACCTTGCCAAACTTGTAGTAGATCATGTTATATTATTTGTTTGAGTTTATTTTCACATGTACATTCTTGTGATTTACTTGTTCACCCTAGGACCGAGAGACGTTGCTTAGCGTCCGAACGAGAACAAGATTCGGGTGTCAATGTCATACGCGGAGTCGAGCAACGTCACTTAGAGAGTTGATACCACTATCTTATTTTACATGCTTGTACTACTAGCACGACAGACCATAGGATACCTGACACTGATTACATGAGATAGAGTTCGTCTTGATATATTTCTTGGTACCAGGATTCTGTGTAAGACTATAGGCTTTGTGACGTTTAAAGACATACTTATATACTTGTACTTATGACTCATGGTGATAGATAGAGGTCTTGGCCCTGCGTGTTACTATGTGATACGTGAGGTTACATAGGAAGGGAGAGTCACACCATACTACAGGATGATTTTGGTTATATATAAATATATATATAAACTTATGTTACTGGAGAGTGCCTTAGTCTCTGTACCAGAGCTTTGACACATGTACTGGCCCTTTGAGATACTACTTGCCGCTATGGGTTCCCCGACATAGAGCCTGTAGTGGTTTCAGCTTGAGTATGAGTAATGCTCTCATTTGCATATCACTTAGTTGGTTACGTAGCTTGTCCTTGAGGATCTATTTTTATACTTTTCTTTTGGCTTGAGTGTTTATTGTACCTTGTTATGTCACCTGAGGACCTGGATCCGAATTATGTCCCCAGGTATAGACGAGGAGAGTTACCCCAAAGTTTATGGGACAGGAGTTGCTATTGGAGCAGTACTTGGACCAGAGGACGAGGTTGTGCCGGAGGACTTCTCCTGAGTACTCAGTTATCTATTTAGTTATTTATGCTTAGAGTTATTGTTATATTTGGACTTGGACTTCTGAAAATGTATTTGGTGTTATTTCTCTTTTCTTTATTGTGACGGGTTGTTCCCCCAAAAACTACTTATCTTGGACTTGCTGTTGGATACTTTCTTTATTTATTATTTTGATTGGTCAATCATATTGTATTGTAATTATTGACTGTAGATAAGATTAGAATTATATACTGTGATAGATGATGTAGACTTGTATTTATATTTATGATAGCTTAAGTGCACTCTAACGGTCTATTAAATTATGATTGTCTATTAAAGTTGTGCTGTTGGTCATTGCCACGTGGCTAGTCCCTTAGTATTTTGGGACTAGGGTATGACAATGTCGGCTATTAAATAGAAGAAAAAATGAGGAATGCATGGTATATATAAGGCTGATGTATCATAAGGAAGAGGCAACGTTGGAAACAATGTTCTATTAAATAATGTTCTATTAAATAGAAGGAAAAATGCATTGCCACGTGACTTATGAAAAGGAAGAAGCAACGTTGGAAACAATGTTCTATTAAATAGAAGGGAAAATGGCGGCTGCTAGAAATGAGTGAAGATCGGAGGAATGCATGGTATATATAAGGCTGATGTATCATAAGGGTTTAGGGTTTCCAATAGGAAAGCATTTAAACAATAATCTTAATTAAGGATTAGTGGGCCTTGGGCTGGAGGTTAAGGTCTGATCTGGAAGGTTAATAATAATGCATGGTTTTGAAAATAAAATATTATAGAAAAGATTGACTAGACTTGGCAATATTTAACAGAAGAAAGAGGATAAGACTGCCATGGGCTCTAGGAAATGTGGATAAGACTTAGGGTGGCTTAAATAATGGAAAAGAAACTAATATAAAAAATAAATAAAAATGATATTTATAAATACCACTATAAATACAATAAATTATTATATAGTTAAATGGTTAAGTTGGAACAAGACATTTGGGGTGAAAACAATTGTTAGACAACTATAAATACAACAAATCATTATATAGATATGAGCTTAGGCCCAATATAAGCAATTCATTACTGATGGGTTCAGGCCCAATCAATATATATATCACATACATATGGGCTCTAAGGCCCTATATAATTTATAGATAAAACTTAATATATACCTATAGGCATAAGCCTAAACAAAAATAAATACTACCAAAATATGATAAAATAATGACATTTTTAGCGACGTCATAATAAAACGTCGCTAATATTAAAGATTTGAGCGACTCCTAAAATAAACGTCGGTATACGTCGCTATTGGCGACACATAGCGACGTTTAGCGACTGTACTTCAGTTTTTTAAAGAATAGTCGCTATAAGCTTCTTTAACGTCGCTGATTTGTATGATTTAGCTACGTTTAGCGACGTATTTAGCTACGTTAATTTTTTTGATTTTTAGCAACATTTTTAGCGACGTCTCTAACGCCGCAAACTTTTTAATTTGCGACGTCTATTGATGACATCACTAATTTTTTTAGTTAGCGACGTTTCGAGCGGACGTCGCTAAATTACTGAATATAGGGTTTCCTCGTCTATTCGACTTTTTATTTTTTTTCCCCCAGCTTTCTCCAACTTTTCGTTTCCCGCGCGCCCCCACTGGTGATCCACCCTCCTCCGGCGACCCTCCGCGGCTCCGGCGACCCACCCACCTCCTCGACCGCCTCCCTCGCCCCCACCCCGACGCGGTCGTGTTTGTCCCCCAACCACGACACAGGCGACCCCAGACGCGGATTCTCCCCCTTCGGTGCGGCTCCTCCCCTCCGGCGTGGTCCTCCTCCGTCGACCCCTCTCTCAGGCGCTCCTCCTCCCTTCCTCCCGGCTCGGTAAACCCTAACCCAGACCCGGACACAACTAGGACACACACACACATACTGCACATAAAATAAAAATAAGATCTATTTTTTTAAGCTAGAGGTCTTATTTTACAAAAAGTGTTTATCTAAGGAGAATTTGTTTACATTTTACCCATATTATTTGTCATATTTTCTACAAGTGTACGTGACACATTTTCTACAAGTGTACGTGACACACGTCAAGAGACACACATTTTCTAAACGGCGCTGAGGTCCCATTTTAGAGCGTTGAGGAGGGGGGAATAGGAACATAAACAACACAACCAAATTTACGTAAATGAGGGATGTTAGGTTGATGGCTTGTCACAAGTTATGATTGTGAAAACTCATAATATGCAGTTAGCCTAACAATGATCAATTTAGCAGCATATAATATGGCATATCCCCAAGCTGAAACGGGTAAATTTGATTTCATGAGTAAAGGCTTTGCTATGTGGTGAAAATGCTTAAACAAGGACTTTGCTAAACCATTTTGTGTATGAACATGAGGGACATAATGTTCAACTTCTATTCCTACGGAAGTACAATAATCATCAAAAGTACGGGAAGTGAACTCAGCTGCATTATCAAGTCGAATCGTTCTAACATGTTGGTCAGAAAAATGAGTCTTACGTAAAACCTCTATTCCTAGAAGTCGTATATACCATTTTTTTAATTATTAATTTAATTGTAGTAATTAGTGGCTAATTAGAAGAAATAGATTTTTAATAATTTTTATTTTAGGTGTTGGGGCACTTAGAGGATTTATGGGACCATCAGAAATTTTTCAGAATTTATTCCATGTAGGAGACCCTTTGGACAGTTGCTGGCTTAATAGTGTGCATTATTATAATCTAGAATTTTTCTTATGAGTATATATATATATATATATATATATATATATATATATATATATATATATATATATATATATATATATATATATATATATATATATATATATATATATGCATGTATATATTTAATAGAAAAGGAAAGGAAAAGAAAAGAAAATAAATTAAATAACTATTATTAATAATATATTTAACTATTACTAATAACTATACTAATAACAAAGCAAACCAAAGCAAACTTAACCAAACCATTCTATTGCTTATTCCCAGCAAAGCACAGCCCCCCCCCCCCCCCCCCTTTAGCAATTCCACGCAAAGCAACCATAGCCACTTCTTTCAAAACCGATTCCCACAGCAAGCAAAACCCCTCCCACGGCTAACAACCCGACTCCCCTCTCTCCCTATATATATATATATATATATATATATATATATATATATATATATATATATATATATATATATATATATATATTATTTTATTTCTCTAAACCCTAAACCTAAACATCCAGACTCTCCCTCTTCCCATCTAGACCTAAGGAGCGCCGCCACCGCAGCCGGAGAACCCCGCCAGGCCGTCCAAACAAATACCGACGACCGCGACCCCGCACACTGCAGATTCCCACAGCGAGGTACATGTATTTCGGAGTTGTTTTTCGTCGACTCGCTCAACCAAACGCCCTCCCGTCTTCACCGATATGCTCACCCCTTAACCCTCTTCCATATCTGTGTGATAATAGACCTCGAACAACACGTAACCCTAGGCAAAAATAGCGCCAAAGTTGGCAGAAACAGACCGAATTCTGGGAACGCAGAAAACTGTGGTGACCACCCATGTCTCCGAGTTTGTATCTCCCACCACAGAGATCCGACTTCGATGATTCTTTTTGGTATGCATAGACCACTTGACCTAGTTTAATTTTTGTTAAATAACCCTAGATTATTAACTGCTGTAGACAGAATTAAATTCGTTGGAAAACCCCGTGAACCCACTTTTCCAGATTTCTAAAAGTTGTGAAATGGAGCGTGTCCCGCCAAACGGGATCGCCCCGCCGTATACCAAGTATACCGAACGGTGCACGCAGCATAACCGGACACGTAAAAATTTGCAAAAATTGATTTGGACGTGTGTGCGTACCGAAATCAGCCCGTATCCGCGGACACACCCCGTATCGCAACTTTTGTGGAAGTCGCACGCATTTTGTGCACGCTCGTCAGATTGCGACAAACTTGCGCCACTGGACTCGTGGTAACGCGCTGGTCCTGTGACCCAATTTTCACGCAATTCTGAGACAGTTGACCAAGTCGCCAATTGGCGGTACTCACGGTTGACTTTTTGGGCAAAATTGTGTTCGGCCCATCGGAATCCATATTTGGACATACCGTTCGGTTCGTATTGACATCTAGAGTTTGTTTGACCTATAATTTGTCCTATTTAGAGATTGTTATCCCTGGCACGCTTTTCGGTACAAAGTGGGCCACATGTGGACCCCACTTTTATCCGAAATTATCATTTTGCCTCTGTGTCCAAATTGGACGAAAGAGAAGTACTTTTTAGCTATTTTGCTTATTCTGGGAACGTTGGTGATATTTATATCAGCATCCGGAGATATTTATTCTGCGGCCGTAGCTTCTGATCCTATGTGCTTGACTTCTGAATAGTACACCTTGCGGCTTTCTTACCAGGCAAGATACCTTGCCAAATTATTTATAGTATTTTGCATGCTTAGTATATTTCTGTATATTTATTGCATTTTTGTTTATTTAATGCATATGTAGTTCCTTTCAGTCATTACTATATATTATATATGTTGACACACACTTGACACTTAGTATCATAGAGGACAATCAGTAGACGTATAGGCTTTAACTGTAAACTCCCTCACCCAAAATAGGTATTTGTGTATATTTTATATTATTATATTTATTATAGATATTGAATTTATTTATAGTATTCTCTTAGTTAATTAGAAAATAATTTTTTTTAGTATATTTACTTATATAAATATTTATTTAGAATTATTTTTAGGCTATTTTAGATTATTGGGATTTTTTCATAAATTTTAGTTAATTAAAAACTAGTAACACTAATTTTTGAGGACTTTAAAGAATTTATTTTATGTTCAAACTTAATTAAAAATATCCCAAAATTTTATTTTAGGTTCTAAATAATAAAATATATTTTCTAGAATTTTTTTGGGAATTTTTCGATTATTTTTAGCATTTATTTTGAGTTAATTATGAAAAACTAAATTAAAAACTAATTTCTGAAAAAGAAAACCCAAAAAGTAATTAATTCTGCCCAGTCAGCAAACAGGGGGCCCACCTGTCAGCCTCCAGTAGTGAACAGTGCCGGGACCGCCTGTCAGTGACCGCTGAGTGGGTGCGAGCCGAGCCGAGCCGCGTCAGTGCCTGACCGTCCGATCTGAGCGGACAGCCCTGGATTGCTACCACGTGGCGCGCTGTGAGCCGCGGATGCACTTTCTCTCTCCTCTATATATATATATAATAGTTTAGATATTAATTTCTAGGGTTTTTTTCTTCAGCCGATTTTTGGAGAATTGTCATTTAGGGTTCCTTCATCTTCCAGAAGCCATTGCGCATAGCTCCGGACTCCAAACGAGACCTAGTTTTTTTTGTTAGAACGATAATGAGGTTAGCTTTCTGATTATATAAATTGTTTTTATAAATTATTAGTATTAAATTCTGGAAAATTCGTAGAGCACAGCATGTCCGAAAATAGATGTATTTTGATGTTTTCATAATTTCGGGAGAACCCGGAATCAGAATCATAAACCGTTTAAAGTTTCGGAAAGCTAATGTCGAGATCATCGACATATATTTTTACTAGAATTTAATTCGAAGTATTTACATACTGTTAATTCTGTAGAACTTCTAGGTTAGAATTTAACCATCGGTGCACAATACAAAATTTGTATGTGCCATAATTCCCAAACTAATTTGAATTCGGACGAGCTGTAAATTCCAGCATATTTTTGACGCTGAAATCTACAGGAAATAATGCATGAAAGTTGAGTTGTGTCGGTTGACTTTTTGGTCAACAGATCGCCTCGATTTGCGTGCCATGAGTCTCGAGTTGATAAAATTCAATTTCTTTGGACAAAATTTAGGAATTAACATAAAAATCAGAATAATAAGATTAAAATAGGATTTTAGAGTAATTATTCCAGAATTAAATAAATTAAAATAAATTATCTTTTGACGTGATAAATTTGTAATACATGGGCTATTTGGACTGTGACTTGGACTCTGATTCATACCAGCAGCAGGACCCCAGGCAAGATACCTTGCCAAATTATTTACAGTACTTTGTATGCTATTTATATTTCTTTTTATTTATTTCATTTCTATATAGTTCTTGCATGTGTAGTTTTTCTTCTGTCATTACTATGTATTAGATATGTTGACACACACATGGCACCTAGTATCATGGGAGGACAATCATTAGGCGTATGGGCTTTTAACCACTCTGGTAAACCGTAGTATATAGTTCTCACTACGGGCGTGTGTCGCGCTGGTCGCTACCCCAGAGGTATGTCGATTTCTGTAGAGTCGCGCTGGTCGCTACCCCAGAGGTATGTCGATTTCTGATGTTCTAGACGGGTGTGTGAGTTGTGAGGCTTAGATCGAGTAGACTACCCTTGCCCATACGTCGAAAAGTTGTCCTCATTTGCATTCATATAGATTATCTTGTATAGCGTACTTATCTATTTTCAAACCATATGCATATTTACTGTATTCAAATTGGCTCGTATTTTCTGTATCTTGTTACGTCCCTCTGAGGACCTGGTCCTCTGCCAGGTGTATCTGCTCTTGAGTATTTGCAGGAGTACGGGCCTGGACCTGACGCATTATTTTCTATCAAGGAGGTCTTACCTTTTGAGCATCGTTGATTATCTGGCGATGGATTCTTTTAGCTGATGCACTTTTGTCTTCACATTATTTTACATTGGAGACTTTATACTCCTCTCTCATTTTAGTTTTGGATATAGTCATGGGTAGTGGATTTGTCTCCACCCGACTATTATTTTAGATATTTCAGACTCCTTATTCTAGTTTAGTATTTCTTTTCTATGACTTGTTGTGTGGATGAGATTAGCATATCTGTGACTTGTGACATTATATATACCACATGTGAGTTTATATTCATATTACAGCGTACGTATGGGTTATGGTTTCCATATATTGGAGTTGCCATATCCATGCGGCTGGCATGCTTACGTGTTCCTAGTCCTACGTATTTGGGACTGGGGCGTGACATGTTTTTGTGGTGGCCCATGCAGGTCGAGTTAGCCGTTTCGGTTACGTCACTGTACCGAGCCGGCCTGCACCTAGGATTAGAATTTTAGATCTCATCCACACTTGACTATAACTTACCTTCCTTCCAACATGTCCTACTTAAGTTCTTGCATCCTGCTTGATTCATGTACTCTTCTTAATCCTCCATCCATCTCTTGCAGAGAGATGAATTTGAATAACGGGCATGCCGCCACCGGGGACAACACGTCTCCAGGGGACGACGACCAACCACTAGGAGTGACCTCAACACCACCTCTTCCTCCCGGACCGGATGGACCGACTAGCAATCCAATTCCATCAACTCCCTCCACGATACCTAATGGGACTTTTCCAGCTCCACTAGTACCGCAAGATGGCCAAGCACAACTGTTCCAATTCTTTCAGATGATAATACAGGAACAGAGGCAGCAAGCAGCAGAGCAGAGACTAGAATTTCTGGCAGCGCTTGAGAGAATGGCTGCACTAGCCCCTATTCCAACCCAGGCACTAGTTTCAGTACCACAAGCTTGGGTTGGTTCAGTCAAGGACTTTGTGCAGATGGGCCCTAAGCCATATAAGGGCAAAGAGAGTCCAGAGGAGACCACGAACTGGATTGCCAATACCAAGAAGTTGTTAGAGGCATCACAACTACCTACTGACCTATGGATGATAGGCGTGAGGACTCAGTTAGAAGGCAACGCGCATCACTGGTGGGAATCAATGGAGCGCCAGTAGGGTACGCGTCAGACTTGGGAACAATTCTTGGAATGCTTTGAGAGAAAGTACTTCCCGGATACTGTAAGGGACGCATTGTACGATTAGTTCCTCCATATTAAGCAAGGGGACAAGACGGTTGATGAGTATAATGCAGAATTTAGCCGTCTTAGTAAGTATGGCACAGTCCTAATACCTAATGACTTAGAGAAGGCTAAGAGGTTTCACCGTGGGCTGACTCGGGAGCTCCAGCACTACACTAGTGCACAGTCCCGGATCTCTTATGCCGAGTTATTGACAGAAGCCAGGATTCAGGAGGCCATCAGCAAGGGAAACGAAATTCAACTGAGAAGTCACCAAGGACCAGTAAGGATACAGCAAGGAGGACCCATTCGACACCCTTTGACACGCTAGCAACCAAATAGTGTCGCACCATATCCAGCCAAGGGGCATCGTACTTGTAACTTTTGTGGTATACCAGGTCATATTCATAGAGATTGTCGTCGTCTATTGGGATTGTGCATTGTATGTGGATCAAGTCACCATCAAGCTCGAGAATGTCCTCAGCAGAACCCGGGGTCTATGGCATTAAAATCAGGAACACCGCATACACCCTCAAGTATAGAAGACCAAAGGGGCCCACCACTGCTTCTACAGTCTGCACAAATGAAGGGGACTAGACCCCAGTTGATCAACCAAAGACAAGGCCAAGCACTCATTATGACAAGTATGAGAGAGCAGACACAGGAAGCCGTAGATATAGGTACGACCTTTTAGTTATAATTGTCTTTGCATACTCATAAACCCATTGTGACACAAGCTCTTAGATGTACAAATAGCTGTAGAATTTTATATATGGTAGCTTAGCAGTTATGAGGATGTATGTATATTCTATCCAGATGGCATACACGCGATGCTAATGGATGACGTGAGTAGCAGTAGTAGTATTCTCCCCTATTTTATCTTGCCCTCTTGGGGTGACTCATCTTCTCCTTTTATATTCATTCCTTATCTCGTGCGTAACTCTTCCTATCATAGTCGTATCTTTCGTGCCATTATGAATTGTTTGATATCAACCTCACCCCTATTTTGTTAGTTAAACATAAATGTGTTAGTAATGCTTGATAACTAAGGATGAGTTCTTAATATATATATGCACTATAACGATATTTGTATTCTTTATTAGTTTAACCCTTAAGTAGCACCATGTAGCATAGTAGAAATTGTTAGATCACTTGAGCTAGATCATAGCCCTAATAGTTAGTCAAGACCTTAAGTATCTCCCTAAAAACTTAGACTATGCCTAGAAAAGAGTTGAAGGCACTTGTTACGAACTGATGACTATAACAAATCGCTGGCGAGGTAGCGACAGTTGCAGCCAGACGATTATGGTAGAATAGTCGAATTACTTGCAGCCATACTGGCCAGGTGGCGTGGCAGTATTAGACTATGATACTTGACGGTTATGCGAAAAGTCATAGTTATGAGATTCTAGACAGGTATCCCAAGATTCTCGACCCAATAAATGTATTTACCTTACAAACCTAGACAATAGCTTCAAAGAATGTGACTACTAGTAGAATCTTGTAAGTTGGGTAGTGTAGACGAGTTAGAGGATGATAGAATAGTGGATGGACAATAGATGAGAAAGTGTTAGAATGGCAGACCATGAGTTTAGGAGTCCTGCTAGACACCAATGTAGTGTAATAGCTATAGTGATCACTATGAATATGGGTTAGTGTCAATTTCGAGGACAAAATTGTTGTAAGTTGGGTAGATTGTAAACTCCCTCACCCAAAATAGGTATTTGTATATATTTTATATTATTATATTTATTATAGATGTTGAATTTATTTAGAGTATTCTCTTAGTTAATTAGAAAACAATTTTTTTAAGTATATTTACTTATATAAATATTTATTTAGAATTATTTTTAGGCTATTTTAGATTATTGGGATTTTTCCATAAATTTTAGTTAATTAAAAACTAGTAACACTAATTTTTGAGGACTTTAAAGAATTTATTTTATGTTCAAACTTAATTAAAAATATCCCAAAATTTTATTTTAGGTTCTAAATAATAAATTATATTTTCTAGAATTTTTTGGGAATTTTTTGATTATTTTTAGCATTTATTTTGAGTTAATTATGAAAAACTGAATTAAAAACTAATTTCTGAAAAAGAAAACCCAAAAAGTAATTAATTTTGCCCAGTCAGCAAACAGGGGGCCCACCTGTCAGCCTCCAGTAGTGAACAGTGCTGGGCCCACCTGCCAGTGACCGCTGAGTGGGTGCGAGCCGAGCCGAGCCGACCTCGAGCCGAGCCGAGTCAGAGTTCGACTCGGACTCAGCTGAGCCGAGCCGCGTCAGTGCCTGACCGTCCGATCTGAGCGGGCAGCCCTGGATTGCTGCCATGTGGCGCGGTGTGAGCCGCGGCTGCACTTTCTCTCTCCTCTATATATATATAATAGTTTAGATATTAATTTCTAGGGTTTTTTTCTTCAGCCAATTTTTGGAGAATTGTCATCTAGGGTTCCTTCATCTTCCAGAAGCCATTGCGCATAGCTCTGGACTCCAAACAAGACCTACTTTTTTTTGTTGGAATGATAATGAGGTTAGATTTCTGATTATATAAATTTTTTTTCTAAATTATTAGTATTAAATTCTGGAAAATTCGTAGAGTACAGCATGTCCGAAAATAGACGTATTTTGATGTTTTCGCAATTTCGGGAGAACCCGAAATCAGAATCATGAACCGTTTAAAGTTTCGGAAAGATAATGTCGAGATCATTGACATATATTTTTCTCAGAATTTAATTCGAAGTATTTACATACTGTTAATTCTGTAGAACTTCTAGGTTAGAATTTAACCATCGGTGCACAATACAAAATTTGTATGTGCCATAATTCCCAAACGAATTTGAATTCGGACAAGCTGTAAATTCTAGCATGTTTTTGACGCTGAAATCTACAGGAAATAATGCATGAAAGTTGAGTTTGTGTCGGTTGACTTTTTGGTCAACAGATCGCCTCGATTTGCGTGCCATGAGTCTCGAGTTGATAAAATTCAGTTTCTTTGGACAAAATTTAGGAATTAACATAAAAATCAGAATAATAAGATTAAAATAGGATTTTAGAGTAATTATTTCAGAATTAAATAAATTAAAATAAATTATCTTTTGACGTGATAAATTTGTAATACATAGGCTATTTGGACTGTGACTTGGACTCTGATTCATACCAGCAGCAGGACCCCAGACAAGATACCTTGCCAAATTATTTACAGTACTTTGCATTCTATTTATATTTCTTTTTATTTATTTCATTTTTGTATAGTTCTTGCATGTGTAGTTTTTCTCCAGTCATTACTATGTATTAGATATGTTGACACACACATGGCACCTAGTATCATGGGAGGACAATCATTAGGCGTATGGGCTTTTAACCACTCTGGTAAACTGTAGTATATAGTTCGCACTACGGACGTGTGTCGCGCTGGTCGCTACCCCAGAGGTATGTCGATTTCTGTAGAGTCGCGCTGGTCGCTACCCCAGAGGTATGTCGATTTCTGATGTTCTAGACGGGTGTGTGAGTTATGAGGCTTAGATCGAGTAGACTACCCTTGCCCATACATCGAAAAGTTGTCCTCATTTGCATTCATATAGATTATCTTGTACAGCGTACTTATCTATTTTCAAACCATATGCATGTTTACTGTATTCAAATTGGCTCGTATTTTCTGTATCTCGTTACGTCCCTCTGAGGACCTGGTCCTCTGCCAGGTGTATCTGCTCTTGAGTATTTGCAGGAGTACGGGCCTGGACCTGACGCATTATTTTCTGTCGAGGAGGTCTTACCTTCTGAGCATCGTTGATTATCTGGCGATGGATTCTTTTAGCTGATGCACTTCTGTCTTCACATTATTTTACATTGGAGACTTTATACTCCTCTCTCATTTTAGTTTTGGATATAGTCATGGGTAGTGGATTTGTCTCCACCCGACTATTATTTTAGATATTTCAGACTCCTTATTCTAGTTTAGTATTTCTTTTCTATGACTTGTTGTATGGATGAGATTAGCATATCTGTGACTTGTGACATTATATATACCACATGTGAGTTTATATTCATATTACAGCGTACGTATGGGTTATGGTTTCCATATATTGGAGTTGCCATATCCATGCGGCTGGCATGCTTACGTGTTCCTAGTCCTACGTATTTGGGACTGGGGCGTGACATTAACCACTCTGGTAAACCGTAGTAACTAGTACGCACTATGGTGGTCGTGTCCGATGGTCGCTACCCCCGAGGTATGTCGATTAATGGAGACCGAGGGTCACTACCCCCGAGGTATGTCGACTGATGATATCCACTGACGAGCGTATGAGTTATGAGGATTAGATCGAGCAGCCTACCCTTGCCCATACGTTGAAAAGTTGTCCTCATTGCATTCATATAGATTGTCTTGTACAACGTACTTATATATTTTTAAATATTATGCATGTTTATTGTATTCAAATTGGCATGCTTCTATGTATCTTTTTACGTCCCTCTGAGGACTTGGTCCATTTCCAGGTGTATTTATTCTTGAGTATTTGTAGGGGCGTAGATTTGGATGGTTATATATGTTTCGTAGATGTCTTCTCTTCGAGCCGTGGTCGTTAGCTGGTATTCTTATATTGTGTTTATTGTGTTGTACTTTTCCATTCGAGTTGGTAGTGGATTTGTTTCCATCCAACCATTATCCTTAGATACTTATGTTGAGATCTAGTATATAGATGCTGGTTATTCATTTATATTGATTTTATGTGGATGAGATTTAGATTATACCCTGTGACTTGTGATACATTTTATACCACTTGTGGATTTGATATTCATATTACAGCGTACGTGTGGATTTTGGTTTCCATATATTGGAGTTGCCATATCCATGCGGCTGGCATGCTTACGTGTCCTAGTCCTACGTATTTTTGGGACTGGGGTGTGACATATTTTTGTGGTGGCCCATGCAGGTCAAGAGTATATTGTCTCGGTTACGTTACTGTACCGATCAAGCCTGCACCTAGGAATAGAGTATAGGATCTCATCCATAATTGACTATGATTCGCTTTCCTTCCAATCCATTCTATCTGAATAATTGCATCATGCTTGATTCCTGTACTTCCCTAATAGTTCTTTGAGTATAGCCTCCTGCTAGAATATAGTAACCCATGTTATTAGGATGATGATTATGGTAGCACACCTATTAAGAATACAATGAGAATATAGACACCCCACTAAGTTTAGAATATCTAGTGAACCCTAGAATTCCTTATCTATAGATTGGTTTACCATTACCCCTTGATGTATTATGAAGACTTGAGAGTAGTATAGACGCTACTAGAGTTAGTTAGAAGTTTTACCATAATGTTTGACCCTGGTATTGAGGAACTAATAGAAAACCAAAATTGAATATTAGGACTGAACCTAACCTTCATAGTTAGATAAGTATTGGAGAACTATAAACTTAGATCATTGTCTTATTATTAGTAGACAGCACCTTAGGAAGCCTAGAGGATTGTGAACAACACTTTTTCCTTAATCATACCCCGAACATAGCAACTAGCATACCACTCCCTCTTAGTAAACTATGATGCTATCTAGAGCCCTCTATTTTAATTTCATATATTGTTCCTTTGCGACCTTAGCGTTCGGTAATTGTGCGACGAGTAAATTTTGTTCTTCTATTCTTCATTTTTTTCAACTCGTGCCATCTGACACTTCTGATTGTAGGCCATGTGATTTATTATGTGTTAAGGACATATAGTTGCTGGGATTCTAGTCGTTAATGTTAAATTTTGAAATTGTGTGCTTAGTAGTTAGAACTTGATGGTTTAAGCTATTCTTGTAGATTGAGACCTGGTGCTTATCCCTTAATTTTAAATTGCGTAATATGTACCCCACCTCAATACGAGTTATATTCCCTTTCCCTTGAGGCCAGTAACTGTTCCATTCTTACTATTGACACTTGCACTAAGACTAAGACTTAGGACGACCATGACCTATGTAATGAAAGAGGATACCCTAATAAGTACCAAGACCCCCTTCTCGTAGACCTTAACAGGAGTTTCTACGGTATCCTTAAGGCAATTACAGTATTAGTTTATTGTTATAAGTTGGGTAGTATACCTCACAACCTAGTATCACATAGTCTTTTGCCCTATTATTGAAGTGTAGCTGAATGACATTAACTGTATGCTAGCTTAGGACGACAGTGTTTTTTTCAGACTGTAGGACTTAGAGACTCATACCCCAATTTTGTCGACTATCGACTTAGACAAGGAATTAGTATGACAACTGTAGAGATTATGGAGTCTTATCTTTTGTGAACTTGAATTGTTATGTACCTTTTTTTACCATAATCCAGCATATTTATATTTGCTGTACTACCTTGATTTATGCTGCTATTATAGCCTAGTTTTTGTAAGCTTATTCTTTTATCAAGCTTGCTCATGGCATATGTATTATTGGGTACACACAATGATACATTTGCCTACTCAGAATCGGTGTATTAAGGTCTAGCTAACCTTAGTGCGCTTGGTTCGCTCTGCGCATGACTACTTTACGTGGATTGAGATATATGGTAGTAGACGGATATACTTGCCCCCAGACATGTCTGACATATCGTATCGGTTACATAACTGTACTGATACAAGCATGTAAATAGGAAATTACCAAAAATAGAATTTTAATCCACAACTGTCCTGACAACTCTCTTTTTGAATTCTTTAATCTCTTTGAACCTCGTACTTGTGTTCTATCACCTCTACCTTGAATTCTTTATTATTGCTCTCCGTCTTCCCTTATTTTGGAAAGATGAAATCTCGTGCTGGTATAAGTTGACACTGATAGTACTAGATATACCCAATAAGGCTAATCACATGACCTAGTAACTCTCTTTTATAATGGATTAAGGGCATATCATAGATGATATGTTTGGTGTTAAAACTTTGAGTATTGAATAACATGATTAAATAATTTGAGCAATAGTTTTTCTAGATGTATAGCCTTAGGTGATAGATGAATAATTTTAAGTTCGACAGATTGTGAACCCCTCACCCAAAATTTGACCTACTCGGCTGAGATAGTGAGACTAAGGTTAGATTAAGTCCAGTTAGAGATAGAACACGATATTTTTACTTAATTTGGTAATAATTATATCACTTAGCGCACCTTACCGTGCTCCGATAATTGGAACACTACACTAGCCATTGCCTTCCTCCAAATTCCACACCCTTATCCTAGACGTGCCCATCATCCAATTTCTATCTTTGTGCAACATTTCAATGGTTGGGCGCTTTTATGCAAAAAGCATTTAGGTGTCCACACCATTAGACATGACACATAAAGAAACCTATTTTCGCTCATGTGGATTTTCCCATAATTTTTTGGGATGTGCAACGCGCAACATCGCCTACTCCTCTAAACCTAGCCTTGCATTTTAAACAACGCAAATCTTATACCACCCTTGACTTTCTACCGCGGCTTAATTTTAATTTCGAGGACGAAATTTTTATAAGTTGGGTAGAATGTAAAACCCCTATTCCTAGAAATCATATATACCATTTTTAAATTATTAATTTAATTGTAGTAATTAGTGGCTAATTAGGAGAAATAGATTTTTAATAATTTTTATTTTAGGTGTTAGGGCACTTAGAGGATTTATGGGACCATCAGAAATTTTTTGAAATTTATTCCATGTAGGAGACCCTTTGGACAGTTGCTAGCTTAATAGTGTGCATTATTATAATCTAGAATTTTTCTTATGAGTATATATATATATATATATATATATATATATATATATATATATATATATATATATATATATATATATACAAATATATATATATATATACATGTATATATTTAATAGAAAAGGAAAGGAAAAGAAAAGAAATTAAATTAAATAACTATTATTAATAATCTATTTAACTATTACTAATAACTATACTAATAACAAAGCAAACCAAAGCAAACTTAACCAAACCATTCTATTGCTTATTCCCAGCAAAGCACAGCCCCCCCCCCCCCCTTAGCAATTCCACGCAAAGCAACCACAGGCACTTCCTTCAAAACCGATTCCCACAGCAAGCAAAACCCCTCCCACGGCTAATAACCCGACTCCCCTCTCTCCCTATTCATATATATATATATATATATATATATATATATATATATATATATATATATATATTTATATATATATATATATATATATATTATTTTATTTCTCTAAACCCTAAACCTAATCATCCAGACTCTCCCTCTTCCCATTTAGACCTAAGGAGCGCCGCCACCGCAGCCGGAGAACCCCGCCAGGCCGTCCAAACAAATCCCGACGACCGCGACCCCGCGCACTGCAGATTCCCACAGCGAGGTACCTGTGTTCCGGAGTTGTTTTCCGTCGATTCACTCAACCAAATGCCCTTCCGTCTTCACCGGTATGCTCACCCCTTAACACTCTTCCATATTTGTATGATAGTAGACCTCGAACAACACGTAACCCTAGGCGAAAATAGTGCCAAATTTGGCGGAAACAGACCGAATTCTGGGAACGCAGAAAACTACGGTGACCACCCATGTCTCCGAGTTCGTATCTCCTACCATAGAGATCTGATTTCGATGATTCTTTTTGGTATGCATAGACCACTTGAACTAGTTTAATTTCTGTTAAATAACCCTAGATTATTAACTGCTGTAGACAGAATTAAATTCGTTGGAAAACCCCGTGAACCCATTTTTCCAGATTTCCAAACGTTGTGAAACGGAGCGTGCCCCACCAAACGGAATCGTCCCGCCATGTACCAAGTGTACCGAACGGTGCACGCAGCGTAATCGGACACGTAAAAATTCGCAGAAACTGATTCGGACGCGTGTGCGTGCCGGAATCAGCCCGTATCCGCGGACACACCTCGTGTCGCAACTTTTGTGGAAGTCGCGCGCATTTTGTGCACGCTCGTCAGATTGCGACGAAACTTGCACCACTGAACTCGTGATAACGCGCTGGTCCTGTGACCCAATTTTCACGCAATTCTGAGATAGTTGACCAAGTCGCCAATTGGCGGACTCCACGGTTGACTTTTTGGGCAAAATTGTGTTCGGCCCATCGGAATCCACATTTGGACATACCGTTCGGTTCGTATTGACATTTAGAGTTTGTTTGACCTATAATTTGTCCCATTTAGATACTGTTATCCCTGGCACACTTTTCGGTACAAAGTGGGCCACATGTGGACCCCACTTTTATCCGAAATTATCGTTTTGTCCCTGTGTCCAAATTGGACGAAAGGGAAGTATTTTTTAGCTATTTTGCTTATTCTGGGAACGTTGGTGATATCTATTTCAGCATCTGGAGACATTTATTCTGCGGTCGTAGCTTCTGATCCTGTGTGCTTGACTTCTGGACAATACACCTTGCAGCTTTTTTACCAGGCAAGATACCTTGCCAAATTGCTTACAGTATTTTGCATGCTTAGTATATTTCTGTATATTTATTGTATTTCTGTTTATTTAATGCATGTGTAGTTCCTTTCAGTTATTGCTATATATTAGATATGTTGACACACACTTGACACTTAGTATCATAGAGGACAATCAGTAGGCGTATGGACTTTAACCACTCTCGTAAATCATAGTAACTAGCACGCACTATGGTGGTCGTGTCCGATGGTCGCTACCCCCGAGGTATATCGATTGATGGAGTCCGAGTGTCGCTACCCCCGAGGTATGTCGGCTGATGATGTCCACTGACGAGCGTATGAGTTGTGAGGATTAGATCGAGTAGCCTACCCTTGCCCATACGTCGAAAAGTTATCCTCATTGCATTCACATAGATTGGTTTGTACAGCGTACTTATATATTTTCGAACATTATGCATGTTTATTGTATTCAAATTGGCATACTTCTATGTATCTTGTTACGTCCCTCTGAGGACCTGGTCCCTTTCCAGGTGTATTTGTTCTTGAGTATTTGCAAGGGCGTAGATTTGGATGGTTATATATGTTTCGTGGATATCTTCTCTTTGAGCCATGGTCGTTAGCTGGTATTCTTATATTGTGTTTATTGTGTTGTACTTTTCCATTCAAGTTGGTAGTGGGTTTGTTTCCATCCAACCATTATCCTTAGATACTTATGTTGAGATCTAGTATATAAATGTTGGTTATTCATTTATATTGATTTTCTGTGTATGAGATTTAGATTATATCCTGTGACTTGTGATACATTTTATACCACTTGTGGATTTGATATTCATATTACAGCGTACGTATGGATTTTGGTTTCCATATATTGGAGTTGTCATATCCATGCGGCTGGCATGCTTACGTGTCCTAGTCCTACGTATTTTTGGGACTGGGGCGTGACATCTTAAGCTTA
The DNA here is from genome assembly GCA_036927795.1 of Iris macrosiphon. Classification (NCBI taxonomy): domain Eukaryota; kingdom Viridiplantae; phylum Streptophyta; class Magnoliopsida; order Asparagales; family Iridaceae; genus Iris; species Iris macrosiphon. The sequence continues at coordinate 90,778,845 of JAYESA010000017.1, read as the reverse complement.
ATTAACTAAGAAAGTAGCTTGGAGAAGGCAAAATATCTAGATGATAGTAAGTAAATATTTGACCATCGACTAGAAGCATCTATTAGAACCATAAAATACTTGAAAGGTCCGCTAGCAGGATCAATTGGTCCATAAATATCACCTTGTATTCTCTGAAGGAATGGTGGTGATTCAGAAGCTATTTTGAGAAGTGGAGGTCTTGTAATGAGTTTACCCTGTGAACAAGCTACACACAAATGTTCAGTAGGAAAGGAAAGACTTTGGTATAATAAATTATGTCCATTGGTATTGTTGATGACCTTTCTCCACATAGTCGATCCTGGATGATCCACTATGTCATGCAAAAGGATTAGATTCCTTGGATCCTTTAGCCTTTTGCTAGTAATGGGGTAAGATTCTACTACCTTCAGAGTATTTTGATATAGCCCCGAGGAGATTAACTTGCACTTTTCTAATGTGAGCTTATTGCTTCCAACATTAGAGGTGATACAAATATACTCTTTGCTATCATCGTTCATGGTTTCAACATGAAACCTGTTCATTCGAATATCTCCAAAGCTGAGTAGATTTTTATTAGATCTACTAGAGAAAAATATATTTTGAATGACTAAGTGTGTTTTATTTGGCAACACAACATCGGCCTTACCATAACCTTCTATAATCTGCACTGGTCCAGCAATGGTGGTTACCTAAGCAGTGTTTGAGGCATATGTTGTGAAAAAACTTTCTAATTTTCAATATCGTGTGAGTTGTTGCACTATCTATCAAGCATATGTCATCATCATTGTCCATACCTTTCAAAAACAAAAATTATTAATATATTAATATGCTATTAAATGGTTAAACTTGGCATATTACCAATTATTATAACTTGATCTAAATCTAAATGAAACTGCTTCAAAGAAAGTAAACTACCTAAACTATTGATCATATAATGACCAATTTATTTAAGGTAGAAAGTAAATAAACTTAGATAAGCATACAATAACTATTCATTGACTTTGCCTATCATGGCGTCGAACTGGTCTTCCAAAATTGTGTTTCCAATATTATCTTGGAAGAAATCATTAAAATACATGTGTGGTGTACTCTCCATGAGATTATTCTCCACACCCTTTAAGGCTTCATAATCATGCACTTTCTTTTGTGAGGTACGACAGTTTCACATCCAATGATCAGATCTTCCACAACGTTTACAAATATTAGTTGGAGTAGATAGATTAAGAATTTGGGCATTGTTTCTTTGAGGATAAATTCCTTATTTTTGAACTGTGTATCGTTCCTTGAACCCAAATTATAGCCATTTCTTTGGCTTCCACGGTGTCCAAGCCCTCTACCTTTGTGATTTCCTCGACCCATAGTATTGGTCACTTTTTTTCGAGCACTAGTCACATTCACTTTAGCTGGAATTAGTGCAGATCCAGTTAGTCTACTAGTGTGGTTTTTGATTAATAACTCATTATTTTTCTCGGCCACGAGTAAGACAGCAATGAGTTCAGAATACTTCTTAAAATTTCTCTCCCTATACTTCTGTTGTAGGATTATATTAGTTGCATGAAATATGGTGAATATTTTCTCTAGCATGGAATGCTCCGTCACTTCTTCACCACATAACTTTAATTATGAAGTAATCCTGAACATAGCTGAATTATAGGCTTCAACTGTCTTATAATCTTGGAAATGTCGATTGAGCCATTCATGGAGTGCACCTGGTAGTATGACCATTTTTTGGTGATCATATCTCCCAACTAAAGAATTTTATAGCACCAAGGGGTTACTTGACTGTTAAGTACACAGCCTTGAGATCATTATGAATATGATGTCTTAGAAAATTTAAAGCCTTCGCATTATCTTGTGCAGACATTGGCTTATCATCCACAATTGCGTCACCTAAGCTTTTAGCTTGAAGGTACAATTCAGCATCTAATCTCCAATTGAGAAAGTTTTGGCCTTCTAAGTTTAGAGGCTTAAAATTATGCTTTGTGAGGCTCGACATATTGTTGTATAAGATCAATAATAACAAGTTAATATAAGAACTTGGTAAATTACCAAATAATTCATATTCATGGTGTATGCTTCAAACAATGATGTTTCAGAAGTCTATTTATACCAAACAAATCTTGTTTATGGTATGCTTCGAACAATGATGTTCCAGAAGTCGTAGGTAAATACCAAACACTAGATATTCATGGTATGCTTTGAATAATGATTATGTTCAAGAAGTCTTTCAAAAATATCACATATGGTATGCTTCGAACAATGATGTTCCAGAAGTCTTATATATATAGACCAAATAATTCATGTTCATGGTCATCAGATCTCTGATGGTTTTGATCTGAATGTATTAACATATATAAAAGAAATAAAGAATAATTCCAGCGTTCTCTCCGAGATATCTATATGTGATTAACATCGGAGTGCTATCAAAGTTAACTAAAAGAAGTGAGATGAATGGATAAAATTTATTCTTTTTGTCTTAGCGGTATGCCAATAGATGTATAAATATCAACATCAGGCTACGCCTAGGGTATGCATATGCAAAAAAAAATAAACATAAATAACCATGCATATTAACAAAGTGGAGAATCCGCAAATGGCGGCTTTACAGATATGCTCTCGCTTATTTTCTCCCGTTAGAGCTGTGTGCGGATAACGTGTTAGAATAAACGTAGAAGAAGGAAGAAGAAAATAGGAGAGAATATCTCTTATTAGTGTAATCCCATAGTGGAAAGCAAAGGCCTTATTTATACATCTCAATGAAGGTGTAATACTAATCTCTAATCAATGTGGGACTAAAATACAAAAGGGGAATCCAACCCTTTAGTAACCCATGTTATAACATGATAAAATAATTCTATAACTAAAGTCAAGTGTTTCCTTAAGGAATAATGTATAACACTCAAATATGAACACCATTTATTTTAATTAACATATTAATATATAAATAATTTATTTAAATCCAAAATTTTGGGGGAGGGGATTTACATACGTCTGCCCCCGCTCTCAAGTATTTTGGTTCTGGGATGTGACATCTCATACGAATGATGTTGATAGTTCCTAATAACTGATATAATTTGTATATGCAAATTCTATAGGCACTACATAAATTGCTTAGGACAGTCCAATTTTTTTTAGTTTATTTACAAGTTTGCCATCAATTTTTTTTACTTGAGGTCAGTCCAATTGGAAGGACTGTCAACATTGTTACAGTCCTAAAAAATTAGGACAGTAAAAAAAATTGACAGTTCTTCCAATTGGAAGGACTATCAACATTATTACGATCCTAATTATTAAGAACTATAACAATGTTGATAGTCCTTCCAATTGGAAAGACTGTCAAGGAAGAAGAAGAAGAAGAAGAAGAAGAAGAAGCGGTCCCGTGTTGTTGCCGCCGTCTGCCCCGGACCCCACCGCCGTCGACCGCCCTACGCCTCCCCCGCTCGTAACAGCCCTGCGCCGCCCCCGCCCCACTCGTCGTGTCAAGGAAGAAGAAGTCCCGCGCCGCCGCCGTCGTCCGCCCCACACCTTACCTGCACCTCCACCCCACGCCGCCCCATCCTCCCTACAACTTTGGGTAAAATTCTTGAAATCCCTAACGAAGGAGATGCCCTAGTTGAGATCGACAAAACTCAATCTCAGAGACAACATCACTCTTGACTCTTTCAGGGACATACTTTGTGCCCCACATCCTTGTCCTGGCAGAAAGTTTCGTGCTCGTTATTTTAACCAATACTTTTATGAACTTCATCGTATCATATACTCTGTTATCATTTCCAAGCAAACCTCCAAAGATGATGTGACATATAGAAAGATGTCAGCTTTATATCACTTCTACACATCCACTCCCTTTAGCCTTCTTAAAACCATGATTCGACAAATGATTGACTATTGTAAATACAAACATCAACTTCCTTATGCCATGTATATTCCTCTCATCTTTGATCACTTTCGTATCCCTATGGAAGAACCAACTTATCTATCTGAGCCAGCCTACCTGACCAAAGCCTGCAGGATTTAGCCTATTTCTCTCATTCCTGATGAAGACAACTCATCTGATTCTGATGCACCAGCTGATCCAGCCCCAGCTCCTCCTGCTCCAACTCCTACTACTTCATCCTCTACACAGCCTGCTACCTTGGACTCTATCCAGGAGATGTTTCACGAGCAATTCAGGTTGCAAAACAAGATAATTGCTGCTCAACACCAGGAGCAGAAAACTATGATTATCACTCGACTTCGCGACCAGTCTTATCGCACCACTCTTCAGGCTCACACATTAGCCATCTCCCCAGCAGATCTTCAATATCACCTAGCCCAGCATCCTACTGCACCTCACCCAGTGGCTCGTGATCCTTCCCGTCCAGGCTATATGATTGATGATCCATTTGTTCAGCAGTACTTCGATCCTACTGAAGCATACTTTGACGATTACCGCTTGCTGATGCTGCTGATGATTTGTGATAATGTTTTATATTTCTTATGGCTATATGGATGTATTAGTTTTTCTATTTTCATTGTACTAGAAATATTTGCTTAAAATGTTCAAACATTTATGCTATTTTTGGTTATTTGCCTAGTGCCAGTCATGTTATTATTTCTGGTTAATTAAACAATGCATGTTCTGGTTAATTTGTCTTTTCTTCAATTTATCATAATCACTCATTACGGGGGAGTTTTTATTTTCCACTATGATATATTGACATAGGGGGAGAAATGACAAAATATGTGACGATTATAGTTGATGTATAGTTGATGATATATAATTGTGATATATTTATATCTATTTTGTTGACATATCTGCACCTAATTTTGCTATAAAGAAATGTCAAGTTACAGGTCTTTTAAATGCTCCTGTTCAAAGGAAAGATCTACTTACGGGGGAGATTTTTCTAAAAAGCTAGTTTTCAATGCAAGATCTACATTCAAAGAAACTTCGTCTATATTTCAACTATTTGCATCAAAGGCTACATCAGACTCACCATATGTGTATTTTGGCATAGTTTGTCAATTATCATAATGGGGGAGATTGTTGACACAAAGTGGTCAAAGTCAACCTGATTCTGATAATCGTCAAACATCAGATGAATCAGATCCAAAACACAGATGAAGCAGATACTCGATGCAAAGCATATCAAATCCGTTAGTACCAAAGTCAGACTCTGCAACAGCTATTGGTTTCATATTCAAATATAATCTTTTATTTATTTGAGTCTAGGACTGATGTACGCTGAGTCGCACTAGCAAATTCCAAGTACCAATACCCAGATACTTAGTCCACTCAAATAAACCAAAGAACCTATCCACCAAATCAGGTCACATTTATTTACAAAGTCTACCATACTAGGAGACCGAACTCGGGCCGAACTCGTACCGAACTCAGACCGAACTCGGTTACCCTTTTGGTATGAAATCAACCAGTTCATTAGCTCTTGATTTCTTGGCCCAATGGTTGAAAATTTGAATTAAACCCTAACCAAATTCTGACCGAATTTTGTTTGCCTATATCCTATAAATAGGATTGGATTTCTTATTCCAAGGAAGAATACAAACACGAAATAACACATCTACTCAACCATTCTTAAGTCTTCTATCATATTATGAGTAAACCCTCAGAGCCTAAACTTTCTCATCTTAAATAGCAACTCCCTGGCCTTTCTAGTGCCAAGTATGATCTCGGTCTAGAAGTCTTCTGAGTTGTAAATAGCTTTGTTCCAACAGTTACTCTCTCTATCAAGATGTGAAGTTGCAAGACTTCGGATCAAAACTCGTGGTGTAAAGAAGTGGCAAGCCTTCGGATCAAAGCTTGTGATTTACTATTGGTGATTATAGTGGATACATCTCCGAACTTGAGTTCTCGGGACTGGACTAGTCTTCTCAGAGGAAAACTAGTAAACATCTTGGTGTTTGTGTTTGCTTTCTCTCTTACTCTATTGCATAAATTCATAATACAGCTAGTAGTATTCTTACACATGAGATATATTCTAACTGCTAGTAGCTGATTACCATTGCATGCTATAGAATTATATTTTAACTAGTGATTTTATTCCGCTGCATACATACACTCTATTCACCCCCCTCTAGAGTTGCCATACACGGTCCCACAATTGGTATCAAAGCTGGTACTCTTATAGTATAACTTTTACTAATACCATTTGTTCCCACAACTGGTATCAGAACAGATAATCTCTTCTTTAGTTTCAGATCCCAATTGCTCCTACAATTGGTATCAGAACAGTTACTCTTCATATTAGAACTTTTACTTTTATATAGGAACTTTTGCTCATACCAATTGCTCCTACAATTAGTATCAAAGCAGGTAGTTTCTTATTTAGTTACTGATATAATTTGTTCCTATAATCAGAGCAGGTACTCTTACATTAGAACTATTGCTGATATCAATTCTCCATAATTGGTATTAGATCATATAGTCTCTTAATTAGTTTATGATCCTAACTACTCTTCCAATTGGTATCAGAACAGGTGCTCTCTTTATATAGATATTATTGATATCTTTTGTTTCTAAATTGTATCAGAACTGGTATTATTTATAAAAAAACTACTATAAGTTCTCTTGATTATCGGATTAACATCCAAAGAGTATAACATATGGCAATAACAAGATCACTATTTCCCATCAATGGTGAAAGCCACCTGTTTTTAACAACACTAACTATCTATTTTAGAAAATACACATGAGTACTTTTCTAAAATCTCTTAGCTTTAACTTATGGACTTACGTTACTAATGGTTACAAAAAAGTTGACAAAGCAGATAGTGAATATATTGAAGATGAAAAGAAAGCAGCAAGCGATAATGCAAAGGCAATGTACATACTCTACTGCACTCTAGGAGAAGAAAAATTCAAACTTATCTCCAAGTGCAAAATATCATATGAGATATGGAGAATGCTGGAAGCAACTTATGGAGACAAAGAAGAAGATGAAGAAGAACCTCATGATGTTGCAAGCTTATACCAAAATGAAGAAGCTGCAAGTACAAAGAAAGATGCAGACATTAAATGCAACAATGATGACAGCAAGGAAGAAGATATTGCAAACTTATGCCCAAGTAAAAGTCTAGCAATTAATACAAGCATCCAGTATGAGAATGATAAAAACCTTCAACATACGACAGACCTATGCTTAATAGTAAGCGAGGTAAATGATGACTCACTAACAAAAGATATTTCATATGACGAATTATCTGATACTTTTAATGATTTGTTTGAAGACTATAATAAGCTTAGAAATAACTATAAGCAAGCTCGAAAAGATATCAAATCTTATCAGCTTAAGAATGATCAGCTTACTTGCTTACTTAAGGAAGCTAGAGAAAACTCCTCTTTTGATGAATCTATTAAAATCTCCAAACTTGAGCTTAGCCTACAAGAAGCTCTTGACTACTATGATGAAAGCAATCAAGAAAATGCTAAACTTAAGGAGGACTTAAAACAGGAAAATGAGAAGTACTCTAATGCCTCACTTAAGATAGATGCTCTTACTACTAAATATGATAATTTATATGCCACCTCTAAAAGTTAGAGATTAGATTGGAAAAGCAGGTCGTACAACCTACTACTCAGTCTAACACGAGATACATGGCTAAACAAAATAACACTAACTATAAGACACCAGCAAGCAAACCAAATGCTCCACACTATCATACATGTAGAACACAACATACTTCACATAATCATGCATTATATTATAAATATTCACACAAGACACGTTATACCACTTCACATACTCATCCTTCTATGTCCAACACAAATGTCCATGCTATATGTCATTTTTGTGGTTTAAAAGGACACATTACACATCAGTGTAAGGCTAGAAAATTGGTTGATATGAATATGTATAAGTGGATTCCTAAAGCTAACAAATAGGGATCCAAATCCTGGATACCAAAGTCTTGTTCTAATCATATAGGTGGAACGATTTGCGACAAGACGTAATGGTAAAGGAGAAAGTTGGTGATTGCAAAAAGCCAAATAGATATTCTCATGGCAATTACACCAACAAACAAAAATATGACTATTAAATCATTATGGTAACACAATTTTCATATTTATAAAAGTATAATGTACTCATTAAATATGATAGTTTAATTGTTCTTAAACTGTGTATGAAGAAAACTTTTGTTAAATAATTCTTCAATATTATGCTCTAAATGTATAAAAATTATTGTTAAATAGCCTAAAGGGTGTCACGACCCGCACCCGATGTAGGGATGCAAGTCGGGGACAACGCCCAGCCTACACCACAGAATCGACGGTAGAACGCTATTTGGGTAATCTATCTAACATCATAATGAGCCACCAATAATATCAATATACTCAATCACAGATCTAAGATGGAAACAAGCAAAAAAATGATAAAGAATAGAATAGTCACATATAACTCATGAGTCTAAAATAATAACATCAATGAGTCTGAAAGAATACTAACAAATAAGTTGGAGACAAATCCAGTACAAGAGAATACTAAGAAGCTACAAGTCTCGGATCATCTGTCTCAGTCGGGATAAGTCCCTCCTGAGCCAGGGTCTCTAACTCTAAGCCCACAATGTCCTGAGGTCTATAATATGTAGGGTACCACTCCTTAGTGTTATCTGGAAAAAATATATCCAATCAGGAAAGGAGCATAGTACATCTCTAACAGCAGTTCTAATCAATGATAAAAAACTATGTAACAGTAAATATATATGAATATACAATATGCACAATAGATACAAGAGATATACAATAAGAAAATACTGGAATAAATACAATAATGAACAATATAACAATGAACAAGAATACTAATGACTAAGTATGTGAGTACTAGCTTTAACATGTGATCAGCTTGGAAACTTGATACAAGATTTATGGCCTGGCTAATCATACGTGCGGTGTATGATTAACACTAGACAAGAACAAGATGGGTATGATCACATATCTACACTAAAATACTCTCCACCCTCGACTGGTATAGTAGATCCAACCATGGTATGCTATGGCATGAGATTTTCCAAGAAGATAGCTAGTCTTCCTGATAATCAGTGTCTGTACATGTACAAGATAATCAATGAAACAAGGCTTGCACATGATACACCATATACCAAGGAATAATATCTCATGACGAGATTCGGATATACCAATCCGTGTAACCATCGTGTCAAGAGAACAAGGAATCTACACTAAATACAATGAACATAGAGGATATCATAAATAAGAAACTATCAGAGAATATATTCGCTTGAAGTCCGATGAATAGTCTCACAGATGTCTGATATAGTGCCTCGAAGACCTAGATATGGAATACAACATCAATGCAAGGTTTCAAGATGAAAATAAGTTAGACTAGTCAACATCTAGGTCAAAGAGCCATTTCTAACTCAACACAGTCAACTCTAAGTCAAACTGGTCAAACTTGGTCAAACTACCTATTTATATGTTGCATGAGTCTATCTCAAAGATGTTGGGTTCATACACTATGAATCTAGGTCATACAAGCTACATCTTAGGATACTAGGATACCGTATCTCATGATACGCAAACAACAGAGATGAATATCACATATGTACATTCAAGCAATATTAAATATATAAATCCTAATTATAAATATTAAATGGATACCTTGGTTTTGAACCAACTCGGTATCCCACTACTAACCTCCATCTTGATACCCAACCTAATCCCTTTGGTATCCCCAAATACCTTGATACTTACCTTGGTATCTCAAGGTAATTGTCAAAACCTCATATATATACTAACTACCCACTAATAACTATATTCTAACAACCAACTACTAAAATATAGTATACTAATGCATAGATACCAACTATGAATTATATATATATTTACCAATACCATATATATATACATATTAGCTATAAGATACATAGATATCTCTATATAGGCAAACTGTCACAGAAACTGCTGTTGCCGCTGCTGTTGTTGCAAATGTTGTTACTGCTGTTGCGGAAACTGTTGCTGCTGTCGCTAAAGGCTGTTGCTGTTGCTGAAGCTGTTGCCGCTGAAGCCGCTGTTGTTGCTGTGTAATGTTGTTGCTGTTGTCGCTGAAGCCGTTGTTGTTGTTGTTGCTGAATCTACTGCTGCTGTCACTATACGTTGAGCCCCCCTCTCTCTCTTATACACACACACACACACACACACACACACACACACACACACACACACACACACACACACATATATATATATATATATATATATATATATATATATATATATATATATATATAAATAGATGTAGTTAGTATATATATATATATATATATATATATATATATATATATATATATATATATATATATATATATATGCTCACCAAATACATATATATATATATATATCTCCACCATAATACATATATTATAACATACACACATAGTTAGCTATAGTATCATATATATATATATATATATATATATATATATATATATATATACACTACTATATTTAATAGCTACTACATATATAGAAGTATAGCTACATATATACATAACACATAGGTACATAGATATATGATACACTAACACACACACACATATATATATATATATATATATATATATATATATATATATATATATATATATATATATATATATATTATAATGACTAAGAACAATGAAAAATAGATCTAGAAATAAAATGCACAAATACATGGAGTGCATCACACCCGTATCCCACTAGATCTAGGATACGCTTGTGACACGAGTCCATCACACATCCAAACGTACCCCGAAGGACACGAACAAGTCTAATATATTATTTATGAATAATACGAAGAGTCAAACATAAATCTACGTGTCCGTGTCAAAATATGATATGCACAAAGTCCCGTGTCGAAGAAAAAACTCCCAAATCAACACGTATCACCAAATTATTGGAATACGACCTAAACGTACCCAAATATGGATACGACACTAGCCCCAAACACACAAGCACATGTCAAATTGATCTATAGGACCAATTGACAAACATAACAAGTGTCAATCTCGGAATTTTCCCAAAATTGATACAAAAAGTACCATAACTTTCTCAATAGGCCTCCTATGAACTTAAAACAAAATCCTATGGGTAGCCTATGCATATGGGTTGATTTCTCATGGTTAATTCTCAGATTTAGAACCTAAATTAAGGAAAAACTAAATTATACCTATTGGGAGATAGATTTCTAAAGCAACATGCAAATGTGATAAAATTGGCCTCCAACTTATAGATCATTGCTCCTCTTTGTAGATCCTTGCTTCCTCCTTCTAGATCCTTGCTCTACTAGTCTTCAATGGTGATTTGGGAATGAATTGGGATAAAATTTGGTAGAAAAATAATATGGGAATGAAGAAATTTAGTTGAGGGAAATTCTAGATCTAGTTTTCAAATGAAAAGAGAAGAGAGAAACTTTTTCCCTCTTCTTTAATAGGCGGGCCTCCCCTTACCCCTTCCTCAAGTCACTATGTAATATCCATTATACCCCTTGTGGCCTCTCATGAAGAAATAATTAAGGAGGGAAGGTTCTAGTCTAATGGTTTAATTAAACTAATCATCCTCCTAATCAATGAGCTTCTAGTTGGGCTCAATTCTAACAATTAATACATGTTGGTCCATGAGGCTAAACTAAACTAGTTAGGTCCACTAACACAAGTCCAAAATAAATAACTAACATCTAACAATAATTAAATAATACAACAAATAATTGTTTAACATGCATAATATTTAATTAATTATGAAATAACTAAAATATTATTTCCTAGAAAATATGGTAGTGACAAGTCTACCCTCCTTAAAATAATTTTATCCTCAAAATTCAAAGACGAAACTATCCCCAGAAAATAACAGAACAGACCAAAGAACAGAACATAACTATGAAAGAACATACCTCAAGGCACAAATAAATATGGATAACGCTCTCGCATTTCATCCTTTCTCTCCCAGGTAGACTCCATGGAGAGTAATGCATCCATGCGATACATACCAAAAGAATGGTCTGGTTTCTCAGCACCTTCTCTCTCTGATCCAGAATCTCAACTGGCTGCTCTGGATAGCTAAGAGTAGGGCCCACCTCTATCTCCGAGTGATCCAACACGTGACTAGGACCCACCACGTACCGTCTCAACCGTGACACATAAAACACGTTGTGTACTCCTTCCAATGCAGGTGGCAAGTCTAGTCTATAAGTAATTGTACCGATCCTCTCAAGAATAATGAAAGGTCCGATGAATCGCGGACTAAGCTTCCCGCCTCCATCGAAGCGAACCGTGCCTCGTGTCGAAGAAATCCTCAGAAATACCAAACCACCCACCTAGAATAAAACACCGCCTTAAGAACTTAATCTATAACAAGCAACTAATAACAAGCACAAAACAAGGTCTCCGGTGGCTATCGGCCCAATGCCGCTTTCTCTCATGCGCCACTCGAAGTCTATCTCTGATTAAATGAACCTTCTCCGCTGCATCCACAACCATTTCTGGCCCAAGCAAAACTCTCTCTCCAACATCGTCCCATGATAAGGGAGTACGACATCTCCGACCGTACAGAGCTTCAAAAGGTGACATCTCTATACTAGCCTTGTAGTTGTTGTTGTAAGCAAACTCTACCAAATGGAGATGGTCCTTCCAAGAACCCCTGAAATCTAGTATACAAGTGCGCAACATATTCTCAGAGTCTAAATAGTCCTTTCTGACTGTCCATCTGTCTGGGATGATGCAGTACTGAACTTGAGCTGAGTGCCCAAACTCGCCTGCAAACTCCTTCAGAAATGAGAAGTGAAACGACTATCCCGATCCGAGACTATGCTGACGGTAACTCCATATATCCTGACAATCTGCCTCACATACATCCCTGCCAGCTTCTCCGTAGACAAACCCACCTTAAAAGTCAAAAAATGGGCCGACTTGGTCAACCTGTCAACGATGACCCAAATTACGTCTTTCCTTCCTGGAGATCGTGAAAGTCCGGACACAAAATCTATTGTAATGTGCTTCCACTTCCACTCTGGAATGGGTAATGGCTGAAGTAAACCTCCTGGCCTCTGCCTCTCGGCTTTCACCTGCTGGCACACTAAGCATCTGGATACAAACTATGCCACTTCCCTCTTCATGCCATACCACTACACACTCTCTCGCATATCCTGATACATCTTGTTGGCACCTGGATGTATAGAATACTGAGAGCGATGCACTTTCTGCAATACCTCCTCACGCAGCTCCCCACTAGGAATACATAATCTAACTCCATGCTGCAAAGATCCATCCTCGACAATGGTAAAATCATCCTCCAATCCTGCTCTCACATGAGCTCTGATGCTTCTCAGAGATACATTCTCATACTGGGCTGCTTTGATCATGTCTATCAACTCTGAATGTATCTGCAATCCCCACATCTGCATAACAAAACCAGGAAGTATCACCTCAATGCCCAAGCTCTCCAAGTCCTCCAACAAATATTGATCCTGCATCAAGAAGATAGCTACCGGATACCTGCTTAAAGCATCGACAACTACATTAGCTTTCCCAGGATGATACTACAAAGATATATCAAAATCTTTCATCAGTTCCAACCACCGACGTTGTCTCATATTCAACTCCTTCTGCGTGAAAATATACTTCAAGCTCTTGTGGTCTGTGAAGATCTCCATACGCTCTTCATACAAATAGTGTTTCCATAACTTCAGGGCGAAGATGACTACTGTCAACTCCAAATCATGGGTAGTATAGTTCTTCTCATGAGGACGCAATTGCCTAGATGTATAGGCAATCACCTTCTCATTCTACTGAAGAACACAACCTAAAACCTTTTCTCGATGCATCACTATAAATAGTGAAACCTCCAGACCCTGATGGCAACGTCAAAATAGGAGCAGACGTCAACCTCTTCTTCAATTCCTCAAAATCAACCTGGTAATTCTTCGTCCAAACAAACGCTACATCCTTCCTGGTGAGTCTGGTCATCGGCTCGGCTATCCTCGAAATTTTTTGCACAAACTTCCTGTAGTAGCCTGCCAATCCCAAGAAACTCCTGATCTCTGCTACCAAACTCGAGGTCTTCCAAGACTCCACTGCTGCGATCTTCATCGGATCTACTGAAATACCATCACCAGTCATAACATGCCCCAAGAACTCCACCTTGTCCAGGAAGAACTCACATTTGGACAGCTTCTCATACAGCTTCTCCTTCCTCAGCACATCTAACACAATCTGCAAATGCTCCTCGTGCTCCTCCGGTGTCTTCGAGTATATGAGTATGTCATCGATGAACACCACCACGAACTTGTCAAGGTACTGATGGAACACCTTGTTCATCAAGTTCATAAATACCGCTGGTGCATTAGTCAACCCAAACGGCATCACCATAAACTCGTACTGACCATACCGAGTTCTAAAAGTAGTCTTCGGTATGTCCTACGGCTTCACTTTCACCTGGTGGTAGCCTGATCTCAAATCTATCTTGGAAAATACCTTGGCACCACTCAACTGATCGAATAAGTCATCAATCCGTGGCAAATGGTACTTATTCTTGATAGTGAGATTATTCAATGCCCTGTAATTAATTTACATGCTCACCGATCTATCCTTCTTCAGTACAAACAATACTGGGCTCCCCACGGTGAAGAACTCGATCTGATAAACCCCTTATCCTGTAATTCGTCCACCTGCTTCTTCAGCTCGACCAGCTTGCTATTGTTTACTCTATAGACATATTGCGAAATTGGTTATGCACCTGGCACCAAGTCTATAGAGAATTCAACATCTATATCTGGCGGCAATCCTGGCAATTCCTCAGGAAACACATCCAAGAACTATGCTATCAACAGATGCGACAACTCCTTGTCTTCCACTATAGCTCCATAAATAATGCCTTTTTCTGCAGCTCCTCTAACCAACTCGAACTCTGGCTCTCCCGGCGGACCAAACAAAACTCTACCTCCTCTACAATCTATACTAGCACGGTGCCTACTCAACCAATCCATCTCGAGTACAATACCGTAGCTCGAAAGTGGCACTACAAGTAGACACGCACTCATCTTCCGGCCTCTCAGAGTAACTCTTTGATCCTTACAAATATTAACCAGGATAATGCCTCCCCCGGTCATGATCTTACAAGTCCTAAGCAAAGACTCAGCTACCAAACCATGCTTCAGAGCAAAAGAAACAAATACAAAACTATGTGAAGCACCACTATCAAACAAAGCTAAAGCTGGAATGGAATCAATATGGCACATGATATAATACACTCAAGGAAGGACAGTTAATAGATCAAGTATCAATATCAAGGAAGAACAGTTGAATGAATCAAAAAAAAATTCCTAGATATAATTGAGTATTCTCAGCCTATATTCTATATCCTGAAACAGGCTCGTAATAGCACTCAAATAAGAGCACCACTACGAATTGTACTAATTGCGACCTCGAAGAGACCTGCATGGACCACCACTAAAAATGTGTTACGACCAGCACCCGATGTAGGGATGTAAGTCGGGAACAACGTCCAGCCTACGCCGCAGAATCGGCGGTAGAACGCTATTTGGGTAATCTATCTAATATCATAATGAGCTACCAACAATATCAATATACTAAATCACAGATCTAAGATGGAAACGAGCACAAAAATGATAAAGAATAAAATAGTCATATAAAACTCATGAGTCTAAAATAATAACATCAATGAGTCTGAAAGAATACTAACAAATAAGTTGGAGACAAATCCAGTACAAGAGAATACTAAGAAGCTACAAGTCCCGGGTCATCTGTCTCAGTCGGGATAAGTCCCTCCTGAGCCAGGGTCTCTGACTCTAAGCCCACAATATCCTGAGGTCTATAATGTGTAGGGTACCACTCCTCAGTGTCATCTGGGAAAAATATATTCAGTCAGGAAAGGAGCATAGTACATCTCTAACAGCAGTTCTAATCAATAATAAAAAATTATGTAATAGTAAATAGATGTGAATATACAAGATACACAAAAGATACAAGAGATATACAATAATAAAATACTGGAATAAATGCAATAATGAACAATATGACAATGAACAAGAATACTAATGACTAAGTGTGTGAGTACTAGCTTTAACATGTGATCGGCTTGGGAACTTGATACAAGATTTACGGCCTGTCTAATCATACGTGCGGTATATGATTAACACTATACAAGAACAAGATACAAGATGGATATGATCACATATCTATACTAAAATACTCCCCATCCTTGACTGGTATAGTAGATTCAACCATGGTACGCTATGACACGAGATTCCCCAAGAAGATAGCTAGTCTTTTCGAGAATCAGTGTCTGTACATGTACAAGATAATCAATGAAACGAGGCTTGCACAAGATACACCATATACCAAGGAATAACATCTAATGACGAGATTCGGATATACCAATCCGTGTAACTATCGTGTCAAGAGAACAAGGATATCTACACTAAATATAATGAACATAGAGGATATCATAAATGAGAAACTATCAGAGAATGTACTCGCCTGAAGTCTGGTGAATAGTCTCACAGATGACTGATACGGTGTCTCGAATACCTAGTTATGGAATACAACATCAATGCAAGGTTTTGGAATAAAAATAAGTTAAACTAGTCAACATCTAGGTCAAAGAGTCATTTCTAAGTCAACACAGTCAAACTAGGTCAACTCTAAGTCAAACCGGTCAAACTTGGTCAAACTACCTATTTCTAGGTTGCATAAGTATATCTCAAAGATGTTGGATTCATACACTATGAATCTAGGTCATACAAGCTACATCTTAGGATACTAGGATACCGTATCTCAGGATACGCAAACAACAAAGATGAATATCACATATGTACATTCAAGCAATATTAAATATATAAATCGTAATTATAAATATTAAATGGATACCTTGGTTTTGAACCAACTCGGTATCGCACTACTAACCTCCATCTTGATACCCAACCCAATACCTTGGGTATCCCCAAATACCTTGATACCTACCTTGGTATCTCAAGGTAATTGTCAAAACCTCAAATATATACTAACTACCCACTAATAACTATATGCTAACAACCAACTACTAAAATATAGTATACTAATGCATAGATACCAACTATGAATTATATATATATATTTACCAATACCATATTTATACCTATTAGCTATAAAAGATACATAGATATCTCTATATAGGCAAACTGTCACCGAAACTGTTGCTGTCGTCGCTAAATGTCGTTGCTGCTGTTACAAATACTGCTGCTGCTGTTGTGAAAACTGTTGTTGCTGTCGCTGAAGGCTGTTGCTGTTGCTGAAGCTGCTGTCACTGAAGCCGATGTTGTTGCTGTATACTGCTGTTGTCGCTAATGCTGCTGCTGATGCTGTCGCTGAAGCCGCTGTTGTTGCTATTGTTGAATCTACCGCTGCTTTCACTATACGTTAAGCCCCCTCTCTCTCTCTTATACACTAATGCATACACATATATATATACTAACTAGACCTCTCGGAAGCAAATACCGACAGATGCAGCTTCTTAAAAAATAGCAAATCTTTCATCTTGCTCCTCTAGTAATGATAGTTGGTACAGTTCAGGTTTACCATGCGCATCGGCTTCGCGTCCATCTCTCCTCCGTAGTTTGCTTGTCAGCTCCTGACATCCTTCTGAAATTTCAGAACCTGACTTTGATACCACACTGTTGGAAAAGAAGCGCGGAAACCTTTTCCCAAATTAGAGAGTACCTGCGAGAGAACTGAGCAATACAACACACAAACCAAACACCAAACTACAGAAAAAATAATTCATGCAGACACAAAAAATTTTGACGTAGAAAACTCTTGCGGGAAAAACTACGGGACGATCGGAGTTCAACTCTGAAGAACCTCCACTAATGGAATAAAGAGAATACACCCTCTACAAGCTCCTTCCGATCCAACACGGATCACAACAACACTTAGGAATAGAAAATAGTTCACACCACGAAGATAGAAGACAATAAAAAATATCCAAAATTGATCTCCTCCTCCGAAACGGCTTCCAATCCTTCTTTCTCCTTCCCAAAGTTGCAATAGCACTTTTGTCTCATTTTCTCCTCTTTCTTGTTACGGTTAGATGAGAATTAGGGTTAGGAAAACCTAATATATATCCCATAATCACGCAACTAAACCTGGATCGCAGGAAACGATCCAACGGTGTATAAAATACCTTTGAATTTTTGTCCAGCCCATCGACTGAACTCGGACCAAGTTCGGCCCGAACTTTGTCTCGCCCTATACAACATCCGCTCCTCCTTCCTCCCGAGCTTCTTCGACCTCTCGAATGGCTCTCGTCGCCTCCCCGAGCTTCGCTGACCACAGACGACGCTCGTCGCACTCCGGGATATTCTCCACATAGGTTGGAAACCCCACCCACCCACTCATATATATATATATATATATATATATATATATATATATATATATATATATATATATATATATGGGTAAACGGGATACGAGCCATATTCATATGGACCAATAGAAATAGAGTGTACTAGTGCACATGGGATGTAAGAGTCCATTCTTATTGATCAACATATGCATGACTCATATAGGAATATGAGCACTATGGCTCATATCCCGTTTATCATATATATATATATATATATATATATATATATATATATATATATATATATATATATATATATATATATATATATATATATATATATCATGAGCCAATGCACATGTGGACCAATAAGATTAGAGTGTAGTAGCGCACATGGGTGCACAAGTGATGTAGGAGTCCATTCATATTGGTCTACATGTGCATGGCTCATGTCCTATTTTTCTATTGATACATGATCTTAAGAAACGACTATTATAATACCGCTTAGACTCAAAAAATGAGCAGTCTAAGCCGTATGTATATCATCCACTAATTAATATAAAAAAAAATCTAACTACCCGTATGTCTCTCTCAAGTAGTTAATAAATAAAAAAATTCTAAAATTTTCTAACTACATCAACATATAACAAATCCTAAAATATAATTAATATTTAAATTATATTTAAATTAGGTATATGATATTATCTAACTAAACACATATCCAAATTCTAAAAATATATCTATAACAAATTATAATATATTCAAATAAAATTTAAAATATTTTAATATATATATATATATATATATATATATATATATATTTTATCTATTCTTTAACAATATCTTAGATTTTTTTTGTACGTGCAATGCACGTGAACATAACTAGTATTTATATATGGCTCAAAATTGAGCCGTCTAAGCGGTTTGTAAATTTTTAATTATTTATTTTAAAAATTAATATTACATAAAAAAATTGTTCAAAAAAAATTAAATTTGTTATAAATAATACTACAGAGATTCGAACCCAACCAACCAAGGAGAATGCCTACCACCATAACCATATGAGTTAAAAGAGGTGTTTGTCTATAATTAGATAATATTACGTAGTGAAACAATTAGTTACAATTTATTTTTAAAAAATTTAATTACGTAAGGATATACATTTAAACGGCTAGCCGTTTTCAAGACTCTTTATGAAGAGTAAATATATATCCAAAACAAATTATAATTAAAATCAAATCATTAACAAATTCGAATTAAAATATAAACATATATATAATAAATCTTAATTCAAATATATTTAAATATTTAATTAATTTTACAATAATATCAGAAAATAAATATTTTACCTGCAACACACATACTGTATATATATATATATATATATATATATATATATATATATATATATATATATATATATATATATATATATATATATATATATATATGAGTTAATTATCCAAATGGTGTCTGAGGAATGTAGTGGTTGCCATTTTGGTGATCGAATTTTTTTTTTTTGGGTTACCGAACTCAACTGGCTCTTGTGGTCAGTGAGAAGAGGTATAACCTCCCTGGGTGGGCGGAGGTCTAGGGATCAAACTGCGGGGGGAGGTGTGGGGGCAGTGGGCCCAAATGGCATGCAACGCAACGTGAGTAAAGTCTCATGCGTATCACCGGGCATTTTATTTTTTTGGTTAATTGGTAACCAAGCTTTGCATTTTGGTTTAATGAGTGCCTGAACTAGATTTCGTTTGTGTTTTGGGATAAAAATTGATAAAAATGGACATGTGATGGTCACGTGCCTTATTTTTCATGATTTTTTGTCAAGTTTTTGTGTTTGACTATCATTTTCATAAAATATTGGTGTTCGAAGAAATTATACATAAACAAATAATTTTGTCGTACAAAATGACGGTTCTATAATAAATCATAGACGACGTATCAGTTTGTCATGATAAAAATAACTATAAAGATAAGGCACGCGACTATTACATGTCTATTTTTAACGATATTTATTCAGAAGTACCAACGAAATATAGTTTAGTCACTCTTTAAACCAAAATATAAAACTTGGGTACCAAATTAACCAAAAAAAAGTTCAATCACCAAAATGACGACCACAACATCCTCGAACATTATTTTGACAATTATATATATAAATTTTTTTTATATTGTATTTATTTGATATATCCTATTGGTATTGTTTCATAATCACAATAAAGTCACAAATATTCACTAATTACTGTACTGTCTTTGTCGGAAATTACTATGATTGGTATTTTTGTTTCTGAAATTTGAATGGACTGACCGTGAGATCGTCCTTATATTAGAGCATCTTGAACGGCTATTGTGAGTTTGGAAAAAAAAAGTTGTTGCCACATAAGAATAACAAATCAATGCAAATGTAAAAGATGTTATGAAATTAATATGACATGATATGACAAAGAAATTGTGAAATTGATGTCTAGTTCGATAATGCCTTTGACAATGACTTTATCTTCACATCATGGAAAAAAAAACTTTGATATAGCCAGAGGTATTAAATTTTTTATATTCCTGATGTATGACATGTGGATCCTTCCTTTAAAAGTTTATATTTACACATTTTACAAATAGAGAGGGGCCCATATGTCATATATCGGGGGTATCAAAACTTTAATACCCTCGGCTATATTAAATTTTGTTCATATCATTAATT
This sequence comes from Iris macrosiphon, assembly GCA_036927795.1. Classification (NCBI taxonomy): domain Eukaryota; kingdom Viridiplantae; phylum Streptophyta; class Magnoliopsida; order Asparagales; family Iridaceae; genus Iris; species Iris macrosiphon. The sequence continues at coordinate 90,757,810 of JAYESA010000017.1, read as the reverse complement.
ATGAATAAAAATATTTTAAAAAGAGAAATAATAAGTTAAAAAAATTATATTTTATCATTTTTTTAATATTTTGCCATTAATTTTTATTTTATTTTATTACCTTGTGCAAATATAATCCAAAATTTTAGAAAAAATATTATCTTTTATTTCATACCACATATGGTTCGAGATGCTCTAAAACCCGGCTAAATTTCGCCGAAATTTTTGCTAAAGATTCTTTCAGTATTCCAATTTCCCCTCCCTTTTCACTAACGCAAAAAAATAAAAGCTCACTTCAATTTCGGTCGAAACCCTAACCCTAAATTCATCTCCCAAATTCGCAAATCCGGGGAACGATCTCGGAATTATGAGCGGGAACTCGGAACACCCTCCTTCGCCGCCGAGGAGGCGGCGCTCGACGAGGAGCATCGCCACGGGCTCGTCGAGCCGGAGGGACTCGGCTGTCGACGTCGGCCTCAGCTCTCCCCCTCCGTCGCCGTCGAGGGGGGCCGCCGCCGCGCCGATCGACGTCGAGGTGGTCGACGATGACGAGATCCAGTTGCTCTCCTCCTCGAGAGGGTTCCCCCAGGTCTAATTCTGGTTTCTCAGATTCTTGATTTATTTTGGCATACCATGCTCTGATTGAAGTAAAAGTGAGTTAATTTCTGGTGAAATTCCTAGAATGGTGCGATTTTTTTTTTTTTTTAGTTTCTGGTACTTGAATGCCTGTAGAAGATTTTTTTTTTTTTTTTTTTTTGTAAAAGAAAGTAGGCTTTTGAATAGTGCATTATGATTCTATGTGCTCTTTGATGAGAAAGTCTTGGTCTTTGCTTACCAGTCATGCAGGAAGTACCAATGCTCCAAAAATATACTAGGTAGAACCTAAATCAGTGCCATAAGGGTGTCGTGGGTGTTGTGTCATGTATATTTTGTATCCGTGCGTCATAGAGGGTCTTAACAATCATTGATTTTCTTTGATTGATGATTTAATAAAGATAATTGCTGAAGACACTATAAAAGTTACTCAGGACAGTCCCAATATTATTATTTTTTGTTTATTTCCCAGTTTGCCTTTGAATTTTTTTTACTTAGGGCAGCCCACTACATAGTATAAAAGTCAACTTTTTTCTTTTTTCTTCTTCTTCCCCTTCCTCTCCCAAATTCCAAATATTGTTCTAATCAATGTTCATGCCTAAATTTTATCTTCTAGTAACTAAAATTTGTTTTATAATTCATTTTGGATGGATTTGCGAAGTTTCGTACCCATTTTAGGGTTTCGAACTTCTGAAATTTGTCCACAGTCGAACGGGGACGATGATGGACTGTCAAATGACAGTCATGTCTATAATCAGGGCTGTCAAAATTTTGACAATACTAAAAAAATTATGCTGTTCAATGAACAACATGTTTTATTTAGGACTTTCAAATTTTTTGATAGTATTTCCTTTAGGTAGGATTGTTAAATATTTTGACAGTCCTAAGTATTTTGTCATGAGTTTGAAAAATTCAAGTATCATAGGACTGTCAAAACTTTTGACATTCCTGACTAAGAATCCAGTGGCTTTAAATTAGGATTGTCAAAATTTTTGATAGTCTAGACTATTGTTAGGACTGTCAAATTTTTTGACACTCTTGACTATTGTTAGGACTGTCAAAATTTTTACAGTCATAAGAATCCAGTAGGTCGATTTGTATGCCCTTGATGCTACCGTAAGAAAATAACGTATGTCGTAGAGCAGATTTTGAGTGACCATAACTATTTGCTTATCTCTCATTTTTTGTCAAACAATAGATCGATTTTTGACAGTCTTAAGAATCCACTTGGTCGATTTGTATGTCCTTGATGCTACCGTAATAAAATAACTTATGCCGTAGAGCATGCTTCGAGTGACCATAACTATTTGCTCCTTTCGTTTTTCGTCAAACAATAGGTCGATTTGTACGTCCTCGACGAGAGTAACACAATCCGTGTAGAAAGAATTTTCATCTGAGGCCAGACATACGTGTTACAGGCAAAAGTATGAAATATAAAACTTTAAAGGACTATAACTTTTGACTGGGAGATCGAAACGAGGCCCAGCTTATGCTAAAACGAGCGTATCGAAAAATAGTATGGGATAAACGGTTTCATCGTGATGAACTTTTCGTAATTCTAGAATAGTAGAATTGCAAAATAATGATGTTTCGATCTCCAAATTTGACTTTGATTAATTTTCTTTAACAGTATTTCGTTGTTAACGAGTAAAAATTGGTATCTCCGAACATTCAAACGTTATCATATAATATATCAGTGTGAAAAAGACTAAAAATGGGACAAGAATTTATTTTTTATTTTTCATAATGACAAAATTATCTATTTCTAATAATTTAGTAATTGTAATAAGAACGATTTAAGTTTCGATTACGGTAGATTTAAACACCAATCACACAAACAACATCAAGTAGCAGAAAATTATGTCTTTATCTGTAACCAACAATCAACATGTTACTGTACTAATCAAATTTTCAAAAATTTAGCAACTTTACATTAGATCAAACACCCATCTCAACAAATTTACATTCTAGCTTTTTACAACCAACGTTAAAGTTCCAAGATCAAATTTTTACAACACAAACATCTACTTGTTTTCGCATTAATTACGTATCAGTTCATGTTGATAATCACTTTCCCAATTTGATTCCCTATAAATTCCACCATAATAAGAGGTTAAAGAAATGTTTCAAATAAAAAAATAAACATACAAGAATATCTACGTTTGTACAGTGCTGGATGTACTCAGGACTGTAAAAAATTTCTACTGTCCTGATTACATCAAGGCAAGGATCTAAACGGCGGTAGGCGGGTGCCCGACGAAAAGAGTCCGCCTACCGTTTAGGCGTCGGCTAGACGGTTGATACATTTTGGACATTTTTGCTATTTTACCATAGTTTTTTGCATTATATACATATTTTAAGGATGTTTCATGCATAACTATATTGTAGAACAAAGATTTATTAAGTTTAGTCTTGTAATAGTGAACCGTAGGTCCATAATGTTTGCAAAACCGTTTGGCCAAAACATCTTGTTAGGTATTGCTCCGCCTAGGCGTCCACCTACGTCGCCAAAGTTCCGTTGGCTACCTACTCCACCGCTTACCGAAAAGCGGTGTGAAGAGAGACCGCCTAGGCGCCGCCTAGGTGGTTGAGGCGGCCGCCATTTAGAACACTGCATCCATGACTGTAGAAAATTTCTGCAGTCCTAGATGTACTTAGGACTGTAGAAAATTTCTACAGTTCTGAATGTTTCAGTCGCGACCTAGGACTGAGATATGAAGTTTGAAACCCTAAAATTGGTTCGAAAGTTTAGAAACCGCCCAAAGTTCATCCTAAACCTATTTTTCTTACTACTCTCTAATTTTTTGACATTAACAAGGATTGGAAAAAAGATTCATGAAAATGCAATAAAAATTATAAACTTAAAATTGGAAATGGAGGAGGAAGAAGAAGATATGTACCTTGATTGTGAAGATGGTTTGGGCGCCATCGATTCTTCCTTGGAGGAGAAAGATCCAAGAAGAAAGATCCAAGTATTTAGGATTTTTAATTGGAGGAGGTGGAGAAAGAGGGGAAGAGAATTTGGAGAGAGAGAGTAGAAATTAGAATGAAAGACTTTGGTTGGAGGGGGGTAGTAATTTTTTGGCTGTACTGAGTAAAAGTTGCTTCAGACTGGACTAACACCAAGTAATGGGCTGTCCTGAGTAACTTTTGATATGCCTATAACAATTATCTTAATAAATTATTTATTGGCAAATTGTAGCTGCATAAATTACCTACCATAAATGGAATCAAGAGTGCAGCTAGAATTTTCCTATAATGCAAAAAGTACTTCCCAAGTGGGTTCCCTCAGCTATATGTTTAGATTTTGGATTCTTAAAATTGTGACTATTCTCTTGTTTCATTATTTGGATATATTAAATTAACTGAACTGAATTGGGTTTATTTGGTGAAAATGCTAAGGTGCGAATTTTTTGGGGATTTGGTAGTTGGTACTAGGACTGCTTGTAGAAGACCTTTAAAAAATTGGCTTGTTTTTGGATTCCTTGTTGGCATTGAGGTACTGGGTTGCTGAAGTATGTAGTGTTTGGTAAACATTAGGCTCCTGTTCTCATTAGGGACCCATCCCAACACTGTTTCTTATGTTGTTATTGACTAGTGAGTGCATTACGAACTCTTTGATGAGACTGTTGCTTATCAGTCATACAAGGAGAATCAATTACAATCATTAATTTCCTACAATTGTAGCATTTTTTTTTGTTGAAGGAATAAATAGGTTTAGGAAATTCCTGCCTATTAGTCTATCATAAATGCTAATTAAGGCCACTGCACCAATATTTTTTATAATGCAAACATTTTTATAATGTTTAATGATGATGATGATCATCATCCACCAAGCCTTTTCCCATTGGAATGGTGTTGGTTATGGAGCATAAAAAAATATCCATAGTTGACAAAGTTTTATGACAGGCTGTCCACCTGACGTCAACCCTCTGTGGGCGAAGGCTAGGATGTTGATGATGAATCTGAAAAATTTCTTGCTTTTTTGGTTGAAATATGGGAGCACAAATTTGCTTCTAGAAGTACTTACTTACACTTTTCTTTTTGATATGGTTCATTCTTCGCTTTTCTTTTTCCCCTTTGACTTCCTCAGCCAAGGAACCAAACCAGGAGGAGGAATCGACCGGTGATAGTAGTTGCAGATGAAGAGCGAGAAATTTCTTCAGAGCCATCAGGTTATTATTACTTTTCTTCATTCTATGTTGTCATTGAAATGTCATATATATATATATATATATATATATATATATATATATATATATATATATATATCAGTTGTATGGCAGTTATTATCTGATATAATTACATGTGTATGGTTTCCAATCTGGTAATTTCTGACATGTATGTTGCTGGTTAGAGGTCAAGCATTGTTTGTTCGAAATGTTGCTTACACCTTTGAAGTATTGGTATAGCAGAATAATTTTATTTTCCTTATCTACTCAAAGTATTGGCTTTATAGACTACCGCCAACTCACCTTCTGTATACGCGTCTGTGTGTTTTCTCACCATTTCAACATTTTCTAAATTGAGAAGAGGATGCGTGTTTGAGCTGCAGAAACATCTCTATATATGTGGAGGTAAGGCTGTGCACATCTTGACCCTTCTGGTACCCTGCATAAGCAGGATCTTGGGGCAGTGGGACGCCCCTTTTTTATGGTATCTGTCAACATGGCACTAGTAATTGGTGCAAAATTTCTATCCAAACAAGAGAGTTTGCCTCTTAGAAGGCCTACTTAGTCAGTCATGCATTTTGGATCAGCAACCAATGGAGCAGATCTCTTAAAACACTATGAAAGAATCTCCAATGCAGGGGAAGATGATAAGAATTGTTATAGAGAGTTGTAGACTTCACACTGTAACCCAAAGGATTGTAGGCAAACGGGTTATATATGTAATATGCTTGGTGTCTCCTTCACAATATGTGATGTGTAGACTTCATTTTTTGCCTTTTTGCCCTTTAGGGAAAAATCATATACATATAGAGGGTGCATTTTATCTGTCTAGACAAGTGTAGTACACACTTTCGACACGTATCTCATTTGCCATTGATGTGCATGCATATAGTGATGAGTCTCGACACGAACAATTATTTTTTGTATGGGAAGCGATCTACGTACCATAAGATGGATAAATTATATATATATATATATATATATATATATATATATATATATATATTTTGGAGGATGACACTTTTCTTTGAAAATGTGCTCTTACATACCTCGATAATAATATCTTTGTTTGGATTGCCAAGGTTGTGACTATTATGCATGTCAGGGTGTGTATCGGGCCGGGCCGGACCTGGCCCAATGTTGATCGGGTTTGATCGGTCTTGGGCAGGGTCGGGCTTGGCTTAGCCTGAGTAGGTGATGGGCCTGGCTGCCCAGACCAGATGTTTAGAAACCCAAACCCAGCCCGGAACCGAACCTGGATTAGGAGTGGGTCGGGCCTAACCGGGGTGGGCCCGGGCCGGTTCATGGTCGGGTCGTGGTTTGCCCGGTTTTTTATTAATTTTTTTGGGCTAGGGTAAACCGTTTTTATTAAAAAAAAATTGGACTTGGTCTTTAGGCTCGAGTAGACCGTTTTTATAAAACAAAAAGACTTGGACTTTAGGTACAAAAATTTTATTATTTGTTTTTTATTGTAACATTTTAAAGCTATTTTTACATTTATTTATAAGATATTTATTTTACAAACATTTTAAGGCCAAATATGACAGGTATAAATATTTTAAGGCCAAACAAATATGATCATCTTTGAATAACTACCATATAAGTTATACATATAAATGTTTGAATAACTACCATAAAGTCCATTGTATGAATAACTATCATATAAGTTAAATGTTTGAATAACTGCCATTAATTTTTTTATTGTATATAAATATATTTGTAAGGCATTTATTGTACAAATATTTAAAGGCCAAATATGACATGTACAAATATTTTAAGGCCAAACAAATATGACCGTCTTTGAATAACTTCAAGGTGTGTAATGGATCGGGCGGCCCGAAACCCAGCTCGGGCCTGACAAGATCAAACCTGGGCTAGGCCTGGCCAGTCAACGGGCCGACCCGGCCCGACCCACATATAATTCGGGTTCGGGCTGGGTTACCATTCGCGGCCCGTAGGCCCGGTCCGGACCGGCTTAACCCAAAACCCTGATCGAACAGGTTCCAGGGCCCAATATATATATATATATATATATATATATATATATTGTTGAGTTATGAGAACTTATTTAGTCCTACATTGGATAGAAAGTAAGGAGGAGGCTAGCCTCCTCCTATATATATGTACCCCCTCTTTGAGAAATAAATCAATTAAATTTTTCTACATGGTATCAGAGCCAAAGCACTGAATCCTTAAAAATATATATAATTTTCCTTTCCCCTGTCTCTCACCCGACCCCCCCCCCCTACCTTCCTCTGTGCGTGGAAGCCCCCCCACCCTCGGGTGTCGTCGACGTTCCCTGCGGGTGTCGTCAAACTCGTCGTTGGGTCGTGGATAATCAGAGAGGAACTCTTGTGTGATTCTCTGATTTCGATCTTAACGTGAATTCTGAGATTAGAGAGCATACTTCTGGAAACTTTTACACAGATCTCTATTTTTAGCCCTTGTTTCGACAAGTTATATCCATCGTGCATCTCTCATGCCGCATGAGTTTGGGGGTGTACAAATAGATGAAGAAAGTTGTGATCGCATGTAGGCACACGATACGTGTTTGAGTTGTGTTTGACCTCGTCCCTGTGTGCAACTGTGGAGATGGGAAAACCTGTGACTAGTCATGAGTTGAAAGAGATACTGAGGGGGTGGCCAGGGTGTTTCAGACCAAATTAGATGAGACCTCATCCAGTAGGGCAGTCGTGCCCGCACCAGAACCGTCGCAGGTGATAAAGAAGATAGAGTTATTGCCCAATGACATAAAACTTGAGGGGACGAGAAACTACCTTAGTTGGTCTAGAAGGACGTTGTTGAACCTTCGGACCAAGGGACTTGAAAAATATGTGAAGGGAGAGTGCACTGAGCCAGAGGAAAAGACGAGTGCTGAGTGGAGCACATGTAGTTACCTTAATTCTCGGGTGGTTTCTTAGATGCCGACTTCCGTGTCTCCATCCATAGCTGGGATGGTGGAGTCAATCTGCAGTGCAGCTGATGTTTGGAAGACATTGGCTGAGATATACTCTGGAGCTGGAAGTGTCATGTTGATGATGGAAGTTGAGAAAAAGATTGATGCTACCACACAGGGGGAGAAGATAGTACTCCAGTATGCAGCGGAACTACGTCGCTTATGGGCGGACTTGGATCACTATGATCCGTTATCATTGCAAAATTCGGTAGATGTTCTCCTTGGGAAACATTACCTTGAGCGTAGGCGTGTGGCTCATTTTCTCAAGGGTCTGAACCCACAGTTTGAGGCTAGAAGGGCAGTATTGTGTCATCTGCCATCTTTCCCATCCCTGGATGAGGTTGCTGCATCGATGGAGCAAGAGGAGATCTGACAGAAAGTGATGAAAGGCGAGACCTCACCCGCTGTCCGCTCGGCATTGGTGATTCCTAGTGCTCCGATCAGCGATGACTGGGAGTGCTATAATTGTTAAGAAATGGCACCTCAGCTACAACTGCCCTCAACCCCGCAATTCTGGTCGTGGTCGAGGAGGCAGAGGATAGAGAGGTGGACATACAAGTCAAGGAGGTAGGGACATGGAGGCCGGGGAGTTTCTCACCTAGCTGTGCCAGAGGAGACTACTACTAAGATGACCAGAGCCAAGATGGCAAAGTTGGAGGAACTACGTCAGTTCAAGTTTTAGGTTGAGAGTTCTAAGGGCAAGGGACAGGCCACTCAGAATCTGGCTGACACTACCTACCTTGGTAACTTTACTGGTTACGCTGCTCATATGGGCAACAGTATCCCGGTTCAGGCACTTGCATCCACTAAATCTCATACTGATTGGATCATAGACTCAGGTGCATCCAGATATATCACAGGTGCATCTAGTAAGTTGTATTATATTATCCGAGCAAACATATGCATCTCGAGATAGTTCAGACTGCTGATGGGACATTCCAACCCATCAGGGGTACTGACTCGGTCCATTGTACTTCATATGTTACCCTGTCATCTGTCTTGCATGTTCCTTCATTTCCGGTCAACTTACTTTCTGTTAGCTCTCTCATTGATCAATTGAATTGCACTATTTTTTTTATCGGGATATGCGTTCTTTCCAGGAGAAGGCCACGGGGAAGAGGCTTGGGACTGGCATCAGGCGTGATGGCCTTTGGTACCTGGACATGGAGGCTGCAATGCTCGCTGCTACTATTAGTGGAGGGCCAGAGACAGGAGCAATGCTTCAACACTGCAGATTGAGACATTTATCTTTTGATAGTTTGAATAAGTTAGAACCTGAGATAATGCATAAAGTAGACAAAAAATGTTATTTTGTAATGCTTGTGAACTTGGGAAGGATACACGTTCTACTTATAAAATGGTTGATCTTCAAAGTCTTGAGCCATTTGCACTTGTTCATTCTGATGTTTGGGGACCATGTCCTACTACTTCCATCAGTGGATTCAGATGGTTTGTTACCTTCATTAATTGCTACTCACGTATGACCTGGATCTACATGATGAAGCAGAAATCTGAGGTGTACAAATGTTTTCAAGACTTCTCGGCGTATGTGAAGACCCAGTTTGGAGTAAATATGAAGATTCTTCGAACAGATAATGGGACCGAGTACACTAACAAGGAGTTTGCTAATTTCATCTCTAGTCAGGGAATTCTTCATCAAACCACTTGCCCAAACACTCCTGCTCAGAATGGGATGGCTGAACGCAAGAACATGCATCTACTAGAAGTGGCACGTTCTTTGATGCTGAAAATGAATATACTGAAGTTCTTGTGGAGTGAGGCTGTTATGACAGCAACTTATCTAATTAACAGAATATCGTCAAGAGTATTAGGGATGAAGACACCATGTGAGATGCTCTTGGGCTCTAATATTTTTATTGTTCCACCTAGAGTGTTTGGCTGCACATGTTTTGTGCGAGATCATAAAATGATGGTGAGCAAGCTGGATCCACAAGCAGTTAAATGTATTTTTGTGGGCTACTCATCAAGTCAGAAATGATACAAGTGTTGGTGTCCCACTGAAAGAATGCTGTTTGTCAGTATGGACGTGACCTTCCGGGAGTTTGAACCATTTTATGGGGAGAAGACGGAGTTAAGTTCCTTGTTCGAGGATGGCTCTACTAATGCTAGTAGAGAGGGGGAGAATGAGAGTGACATCGTGGTTGGTATGATTCCATGTTCTTTTGAGTCACCGAGGAGTGATGGTGTCTCAGGGGAGCCGACAGTCAGGGGGAGCTGAGAGTATGTAGGGAGCATGAGCAGTATGAGCAGGAGCAGCAGTATGAGCAGGAGCAGCAGTATGAGCTTCCTCTTTCTGTGCCTAGGCCAGTACCCATAAATGCTGATGTCCCAAGTCCCGCTTCTCCAGGACCTTCTTCAGCCCTTCCACCTGAGTCACCTGGTAACAATTTCTCCTCTTATGCTTCTAATACTTCTTTCTTGCTTCGTAGAACTTCTAGAGTCAATGCTGGAAAACCTCCAGCTAAGTTTGGTAGTTGGGATACTGATATTGCACATTACATTTTATATGCATCCACTCCACCTGCATATAAGTCCTTCCTTGTATCATTAGATTCAGTGCTTGTACCTAACAATTGGCAGGTAGCTAAGTAAGATCCTAGGTGGTTGAGTGCCATGCAGGAGGAACTTCAGGCCTTGAAGAAGAACGGCACATGAGAGCTGGTACCACTACCAGCTGGGAAGCGTGATGTTGGATGTAAATAGGTTTATACTGTTAAGCAGACTCTAGAGGACAAGATTGACAGGTACAAGGCCAGATTGGTTGCTAAAGGCTATAGCCAAACTTATGGTATCGACTATGACGAGACATTTGCTCCAGTAACAAAGATGAGCACTGTGCTAGTGTTGGTGTCATGTGCTGCCAACTTCAATTGGCAACTACATCAGCTAGATGTCAAGAACTCCTTTTTGCATGAAGATCTCCAGGAGGAGGTGTATATGGAGATTCCACCAAGCTTTGCTAATTCACAAGCAACGGGAAAGGTATGCAAATTAAAGAAGTCTTTGTATGGGCTAAAGCAGTCTCGGAGAGTATGGTTTGATAGATTCAGGCTTGCAGTCTGACGTATGGGGTATATGCAGTGCAATGGAGATCATACTATGTTTTACATGCACTCCAAGACTCGTATTACCGTTCTTGCAGTCTATGTTGATGATATTGTAATTACTGGAGACGATACCGAGGAGATCCTACGGCTGAAGAAAATACTTGGAGAGGAATTTGAAGTTAAGGATCTGGGGCAGTTGAAGTACTTCATCGGAATTGAAATTGCAAGGTCACGAAAGGGTATAGTGCTTTCTCAGCAAAAGTATGCTCTGGACCTTATTTCAGAGACATGAATGCTGGGTTGCAGGGTTGCTTCGACTCCTATCGAGCTGAATCACAAGTTGTGTGCTGAGGGTGGTAATCCGGTGAGTAAGGGGCAATATCAAAGATTAGTTGGTCGGCTTATATATCCATGTCATACGAGACCTGATATTACTTATGCCGTGAGTGTGGTGAGTAGATATATGCATGATCCCAGAGAGCAGCATATGGAGGCAGTTCGCAGAATTCTCAGGTATATTAAAGGAAGTCCAGGAAAGGGGTTATGGTTCAGAAGTTCTGGACATCTGAGAGTTGAAGACTACTGTGATGCCGATTGGGCGGATTGTATGGACGATCGCAAGTCCACTACAGGTTACTGTGTTTTTGTTGGAGGCAATATTGTATCTTGGCGCAGTAAGAAGCAAAATGTAGTTGCTAGGTTTACAACTGAGGTCGAGTACAGGGCTATGGCAGTTAGCCTGTGCGAGATGATGTGGGTGAAGAGCTTATTGGTTGAGATGCGTTTATTTAGAGGAGACTCCCTGCAACTTTGGTGTGACAACAAATCGGCAATTGATATTGCAAACAATCCAGTACATCGCACCAAACATGTGGAGATTGATCGGTTCTTCATCAAGGAGCAGCTGAATAGAATTTTTTTGACTTTGAGCTATGTGAAATCAGCGGAGCAGTTAGCTGATTGTTTAACTAAATGTTTGGGTTCTAGAGAGTTTGACATCTTTTGTAACAAGATGAGGATGATTGATATCTATCGTCCATCTTGAGGGGGAGTATTGAGTTATGGAAATTTATTTAGTCCCACATTGGATAGAAAGTAAGGAGGAGGCTAGCCTCCTCCTATATATATGTACCCCTATTTGAGAAATAAATCAATTAAGTTTCTCTCTCTCTCTCTCTCTCTCTCTATATATATATATATATATATGGAAGACGGGATATAAGTCATGTACATGTGGACTAATAAGAATTAAGTGTATTAGTGCACATGGCTTAATTTCTATTAGTCCACATGTGCATGACGCATGTAGAAATATTAGCCAATGGCTCACATCCCGTTTTTCCATATATATATATATATATATATGTATATAATTTTTTTTCTTTAAGGAAAAAAATTCTTTCTAGTTTATCACTCTTTTTTTTTGTCAAAAACATGTTATCATATATTCTAAAATTACTCTAATATAGTCAATATGGAAGTAATACAATGTCAATATATTTCTAGTATATTCTTATAGACGGTCATATATGGTAGTTATTCAACGGTCAAAATAATATAATAATTACTTGGTATCCATTTAAACCATAAGAGTTAAAATGTAACTTATATGATAGTTATTCAAAGACGGTCATATTTGTCTGGCCTTAAAATATTTGTACATGTTATATTTGGCCTTAAAATGTTTGTACAATAAATGTCTTACAAATATATGTATATACAATAAAATTTTTCAAATAAATGTATGTACAAATGGCGTTAAAATGTTACAATAAAAAACAAATAATGAAATGTGTTTGTACCTAAAGTCCAAGTTTTTTTTTTTATAAAAACGGTCTACTCGAACCTAAGCTCAAGTCCAATTTTTTTTTTTTAATAAAAACGGTCTATCGAAGCCCAAAGCCTAAAAAAATTTAATAAAAAAAAATCGGGCCAACCCAGATCCGACCCTGAACCATCTCAGACCTAGCTCGGTTAGGTCCGACCCACTTTCTATCTGGGTTCGGGTCCGGGCTGGGTTTGAGTTTCTAAACATCCGGTCCGGGTTAGCCCTGTCTGTCACCTACTCAGGCTAAGCTCGGCCCGGCCCAACCTAAGACTGATAAAACCCGATCAAAACTGGGTCCAGCCTAGCCAAATACACACCCTGAGAATAACTACCATATAAGTTAAATGTTTGAATAACTACCATATAAGTTATACATATAAATGTTTGAATAACTACCATAAAATCCAATGTTTGAATACGTACCATAAAATTCAATGTTTGAATAACTACCACAACATTTTTATTGTATATACATGTATTTGTACGACATTTATTGTACAAATATTTTAAGGCCAAATATGACATGTACAATTATTTTAAGGTCAAACAAATATGACCGTCTTTGAATAACTATCATATAAGTTATATTTTAAGTCTTATGGTTTGAATGGGTATCAAGTAATTATTATATTATTTTGACATATATGACCGTCTTTGAATAACTACCATATATGATCGTCTATAAGAATATACTAAAAATACATTGTAATACTTCCATATTAACTATATTAGAGTAATTTTAGAATATATGGTAATATTTTTGAGAAAAAGAGTGATAAACTAGAAAGAAAAAAAAATTCTTGGAGAAAAAAAAAGAACATATATTATGAATATCATATGAATCAAACAAACAATCCTACAAAATTGGAGTTAAAGTAACTACCATTCACTACAAACACAACTAGTTAATATATATAATATTAAAAAATTTTATAAACCGGACTTGACCGGATCCCCGACTGGGCTGGTCTAGGCCGGATCGACCGGGTTGGGGGGCAAACCTGGTTCAGCCCGGGTGTTGGGTCGGGCCGATTCAGGTCAAGCCTACGGGCCACGCGAATGGTAACCCAGTCCGAACACGAATTTTATGTGGGCTTGGCCGGGTCGGCCCGTTGACCGGGCCCGGACAAGCCTAGCCGAGCCCGGGTTTGACCGGGCCGGGTTGTGGTCCGCCCGGCCCATTACATACCTTGATATGCATGATGGATTTTTTTTTTGTGGAAATGCAAATAGTCTTTTCTCTGATTTCTTTTGCGCCTATGTCTCCATTATCGACAATGAGATGCCACTATCAGTATTTGGCCTCCAGAACATGTGACCCATTGAGCATGACCCGTTTACTATGCTGGGCTAAACTGTTCATTTAGTTTGTTACATCTTAAATTAGTTATAACTTATGTTAGTTTCCTTTGTGCCTATTAGATGTCAATTGTACTTCTGTCTTTAGGTTATCCACCTTATGTAAAGTTATCCCTAAAGTTTCCTTAGCTTATCCACCTTATTCTGCAAATGATCCAGTGACAAGACCCTGTCCAAATTGCCCTCACAAGCGGCCAAAGATTCAACCAAAGAGGACAGTTATTAACTGTGAAAGTTATTCAACCTCAGAGGTAGTTTACATTGCCATCTTGCTTAGGCTTTTTAAATTTGTTTTTAAATATTTAACCTTTGACAGCTTTTGTCCTCTTCTGCAGTTCTCTGTTATCCTCAATTATGTAGGCTGCTGTACCTTATCCTTGTTATTTTGTTAGTTTAGATGTTATTAGTATTATATTTGGACCACTGAGTTATTGGGTGAATCCAATTAGTATAAATCATTCACTTTGATGGAATTAATAATTTATTTAGCCTGCTATATCTCAAACTAGTTTAGATTACATTTTGATGTTTGTTCTCTTACAACTTACAAGCATCATATGTAAAGGAAATAGTGCATTGCTAAGGAGAAAGTGAGATGTTCTAGCTATGGGTAATATTTATTATCTGTTCTGCAGTGGCTGTATGGAATTTGTTGTTGCTCTGTACTCCTAAGTTTCTATTTTACTTTAACTAAGCAACAAAAACTTAAGCATTTTTCGGATATAGTGGTTTGATCTAACTGGCATTGCTTTATCCTATCTGTATAGAACATGAATTTCTTGCATTACTCTTGATTATGAAATATTCAACACCACCCTTCCCATTTTCTACTATTTAACTAGTAGATATCTGTCACCATGTGTGCACTTGCTTCCGAGCTACATTTTCTTGCACACGTACATTACATGTGTATGTGCACCAACTACTAGTGGAGGAACATGGAAATTGCTAGGGCCTGAGTGGCATGGCTGTTCGCACCTACCAAAGAAATGTGGGCCATCATAGATGGTTCATGCCAGTAATATTCATAATTAATATAAACAAATATCACGTGCCTTGGGATTTTCCCACTTATGCATTAAAGTTCTTTTTATATGGACGACTTCTTATTGATATGGCCAAAGAGGCCTTTTGGTTCGCTGTACTTGGGCATGTCGTATTTACATTCGTGATCCTAGGAACAACAGATGGTTTTCCTACATCAACACGACCATGAGAACAACAATAATTAAATAGCCTCTCTTTTGTGGTAAAACACACACACCAAATAATCTCTTTTTGCTAAAAATAATAATGGTGAAGCGAGATCTACGTAGAGTTGTCAGTCACTTAGAATAGACTTATGAATGGTCCTTAGGGAGATTATTTGATGTAATTTGGAGGGAAAGCCTTCAATAATTGTATTGAGATATTAAGAATACGTACACTGGACTTATTATGACTACTATAATAACAACTGGAAGTGATGCATCTCCAGTTCCCATTACCTTATACTGACAATAGGGAGTAGCATTCTTACCTCCTTGACGTTCTGTAACTAGCTTTTTCTATGAGCTTATCTTGATGTCCTGTATGAATATATTGTTTCTCAATAGGATGCTTTTGCAGAACTGTCATTTGTAGAAGCCAATGACTACTGGATTTAGGGCAATAGTTTTCAGTTTTCCCTTAAAAGTATCAATATTGGTGGTTTCGGCGGTCTTGGCGGTTCCACTATTTTTTCATTTCAAAAAGCCAAAAAATAACACTAAAATTATTAAAAAGAATTTGTTACATTTATGCATAATTTATGTATTATTTATTCTTTCAGGGTTGAATGGAATGATATTCAAAATTAATGAATTGTTAACCCACTATGGATATTATTGTTTATTTACTTGCTTTTAAACAAAGTACACCTGTAACGGATAGTTTTGAATAGAATAATATTATGATGGATGAATACTTATAGATATACAATTTCAACATGGTAGTAGTTACACTATGTTCATATGGAATCTTATCTTAGCACTGTAGTATGTCGATCTTCGGCACCACCGAATTATTGTGCAACACTATTTTCTCTATAATTTTTCTTTTCTTTTTTTGTTAAATTGATCAGAGAAAAGAGACTCAATGTTAATATCAACCCCCACTTGGGGGATCAATATTTGACTGGACATGCCAAAATCGATTCGATACAATACGGTCGATACTGCAGACCTTGGTTTAGTGCACGGTTGTCAGTATTGACAGATACATATCGACCTTGGTTTAGAGCACGGTTGTCAGTATTGACTGATACATATACGTATTGGTTTTATGTTATCGTTTTTGGTATCTCATGATATGATATTAACTGTTACCAAAACTGGCCGATACACAAACAATGAGAATCTCTTTCCCAGTCAATTAAACAATGAAACATTACAAAGAGTGAAATATGGGGAAAAGAGTGCCGACACAATGATTCGACATTTCGAAGATCTACATGCTACAACATGTTGATAAGGAGACACGATACCATTCTATTTGTCGAAGTTTCTATAAATTCACAACATCCATCAATCTTAATATTATTTCATTCAAAACTAAAAAAAATAACAAATAATACATAGGATTATTTCTAAATATATCAAATAATTTTCTAGTTTCCTATAATAATAATTATTAATTTTGTCTTTCTGAAACGAAGAGCTCTGAAACTCTGGTTGGTAACCTTCGAAATTGTTGAACCCACCGATATCGATACTCATTAAGAGTGGTCCAAAATCGATTCCGATACCGATATCGCAAACCATGGTTTAGAGTTTCTAGGCTACTGGAAAATCAACACGATATGATGTCGACCAATAGTGCAAAACCTTGGTTTAGAATTTCAACTTATCGAATAGTATGTACCTATGTCTCCCACTATACCATGCCTCCCAATATACCATTTAAAATTTCATGGTGGGCCAGAGATCATTGTTACCTAGAACATTCCAAAACGTGGAACGGAAATAGGAATATGGTATACATGGGTCCCTGTACATGGTACTTTAGGAGTAGGCTTCTCGGAACGCAATAACTTTATCCGGACATAAACGGTTTTAAGGTACAAATATGTACTATATATAATTTATATTTAAGATTTATCAAGTACCATATATATATATATATATATATATATATATATATATATATATTAAAAAAATCAAAACGAAAAAAAATATTCGTAAAGTTCAAAAAATCCTAGCAATGATGTATTTAAAAAAAGAAGCAGAAAGTTGTAGACTTTCCAACGTATACCAATACTAAAGGAACGAAAAATATATTCCTTTATATATATATATATATATATATATATATATATATATATATATATATATATATATATATATATATATTCAAAAAATCAAAACGAAGACTTTCTAACATATACCAATACTAAAGGAGCTATATCTTCCTTTATAAGCTTGGCTAGAAATGTGAGTAAGTATATGTTGTGTAAGCTTTTTGGTACGTTGATTTCCAACGTATCAATTTACTGGTGTTCTGTGTTCTGGTAGGTGCATATCGGTGAACGCTATCTATTGGGTGAATTGAGGTAACTATGGCAAAGATATAGAGTACAAAAGCTTGTCAAGTCCTGTTCTGCAGTTGGAGACAGGTAATGGAATACCTCACCCTGTTATGCTATAGCATTATTGAAGAAACTAGTGTCACTAGCAGAACTTTAAGCAATGGTTCATTATGATATTTAGAGTGTCTATAAAATCGATAACAAACCTTGAGAACAAGGTCAAATTGTGCAATTCGATTAACATGTCCAGGACCATGAAATGATTAGCGGGATTACACCAGAAAAATTGTTTTTCTGACAGGAAATAATTGGATTAGTAATAAATAAGAAAAAAAAGGAAAATTAATTGGATTACACAACAGAAAATTGTTTTTCTCCCAAGAAATAATAGAAGTAGCAATAAATAAGAATTGTTTTTACATAAACATAGGTAGAAGACTATGTTGCACAAATACAGACAAGGATCATATGAGGACATGTTATGGATATGGATACATACATCTTCAGATAGGTAGATAAGTAGTCATGGATGTTGCATGGATATGAACATAGGATATGGGTAGGGACATGGTATGGATGGACAACATTTTGCTATGTATAGAAGATCAAATAGTCATAGAAGAAACAAAAATGTAGAACATCTTCTATGTAGCAAGAAGAAGAGCCGTCTTTCATTGGTGAGGATATACATTAGAATATTTTCTATGTAATAAATAGAATATAGTCAAAGCCTCCTAGCTCTAGTGGCTAGCAGGTGGAGACAACACATCCTGGCTAGGTGGGTTCAATCCCACGGGAAAACGGATTATTCCTTCCAATTATGGTGGGAGTTAAAAAATATTGTATGAAGCAAAAAAATATGTAACTATTCATTGTGTAAAAAGTAAAATATAAACTTTCGTCGAATTGCCATCGCACTCGTTGTTCGGTTGATCGCCTTGGTTGCAATTGGGCCTTTGATGCAGGAGAGCAGAGTCATAGCGAGAGACAAAGAGAGGGGAGAGAGCCGTCGTGGAATGGGAATCGGGAAGTCATGCGTCCTATATACCAAGGTTTTAAGTATCAGCTGAAACCTATACCAAATCTACCAACCGATTCAAAACCCTCAACACCCCCAAAATTGCTGAACCCAATACTTGCAGCGAGGGTCGAAACTGCTAACAAAACATAATTTTTTAACCTTGGTCTATACCTTGAGGAATGTACGAGAAGGTTTTGTATTGAAAGATCTACTAATCATAGGGGTCCAGCCATTATCCTGAATATTATGTTGTAAACTTGTAATGTAATAAATACGACTATAAATGCATCTTTGCCTCTGACCACAGAGAAAGGTTCGTCTTTCTCTGACTACGAGCTGAATAAAGATACATTAAAACAAAGAATTCTACCAGATGGTTTGTTAATATCTGTGTTTTTTGTTCTAAACTCTTTCTCAGCCCTTCCCTTGATGTGATGATAGATGTGAAGTCCACTTGCCATGCTATTTAGATGCTATTTAATCCGGAAGGAGATGATAATCTAGTTGCAAGCAATACTAACTGTAACATATGCTAAAATACTTTTATGCGGTTCACAAAAGGAATGCATCTATACTTGCATCCCTCAGCCCATAAGGCATGTGAACGAGGATGGTTAGTTGGTAATACATATAGGGTAGTACCCCACTTCTAACCAACTCTCATCTAAGTTGCCGTTGTTGAACTTCACTGAGTGGGGATGCGAGAGCTTTTAAGTCTTTTAGTCACCAATTGCTGGAGGGAGGGTAATTAGAAGTTTTATAGGACTACAACTGCAAGAACTCAAACAAACTTATTTCACTCACCTTATTACGTGGAGTTGTAGTGTGGCTTGTGTTCAACATTTGGAGTGCGATGGGTGCCATCCAGCGATCGGAGAAGCTTGGGAGGAGTTGAAGACAACAAAGGGTCTCAAAATAAATGCCAAAGGTCCAGGGATACAATAACCAGTAATACCTCTTTGGCCAACCAAGATACCTCTTCTTCCAGCAACTTGTGAGCACTAGTGCTTACTATGAACCGGCATTCCAGTTCCCCAAACAGGTGTACTGGTTCGGGTGGTTTTCAGCATATGGGTCAGATTTAGTAAGTCTTTTAACGATTATGATTGCTTCTTTGGAAAAGTTTAGGAGAGCTAAATTAGGTTCTTTCTAACCCTAATTTGGTGAGCTTTTGCAAACGAGCCAAGCATAAGAAAACTAAAGGAATAGAGGAAGAAGGGAGTTCTCGTTGGAGATCTGGTAAGAAAGTTCGTGCTATCCTCTAAAAGTTGTATGAATTCTTGTAAAGTACTCCCTATTATTCAATAAAGATATTCTTCCCTGTGGACGGAGACCAATCTATTAGTTGAACCACGTTATATCGTCTGTTGATTGCTATGATGTTTGGTTTTATCTTTGTTTACTCGTAGTTTAGGGAACTCCCGATTATGTTGTTTTAAGACGTGGGAATGAAGAAAGCTAGCTATCCCTCTTTGACCTATAAGAACTGAGGACCAGTTTAACCTCATAGCCGTTGCTAGGCAAAAAGTTCTCTACTGACTCGTATTAAATAATGAGTTCGATTCAACCCCCCCTCCCCCCCCCCCCCCCCCCCCACACCACCACCAAAAAAAAAAATGATTACCACTGGTACTAACCAACCAGCGAGATTGCAAGGATTTGAACAATCAACAGTCCATAAAATGAATCACGGTAAAAAGAGGATAACCAATAAGACAAATATGACAAACACAAAGCAGTGACTAACCAAGGAAGTTAGTTGATCGGCGTTACTGTGTGTTGTATAATCTTACTGGTGAGGACTTTCTAACCTTTGGACTTCCAAATCCTACTCAATTGCAAATTTTTGAAATAATAAACAACGAAATGTCCACACATTCTTCATGCACATGGCTGTCTTTAGGTGTATTGCAGACTGCCTCATGTTTTGGCTATAGCCTCAACAACAAAATTTCCATGGTATGCTCTTTATGGTTGTTGTTCTAAGTATATTATGAAATTGTAAATTGCAGACAGATGTATGATTATGGCTGTTCAAAGTAATTTAACCATGCGGTTAAATCAGACGAGTCATTTTTCTATTCCACATCTAACTAGCACATAATGGCAGGATAGGAGAGCAAGCATTCCAGAGCCCAAAGAGGTGGCGCCGAAGGAGGCAACTTTCAGCTGTCCAATATGCATGGGCACACTCGTCAATCCATGCTCAACCGTCTGTGGCCATATTTTCTGTGAAAGTTGTTTAAAGGCTGCTGTTCAAGTGCAGAAGAAATGCCCCACATGTCGGACCAAGCTGACGAACAAAAGCTTCCACAGAGTATTCCTCCCGGTTACCACCAAAGACTGAGATGAGTTGATCGGGATCCCATTTTGCAAGTTTCTTCAGATGAAAGTTAGATTTTAGCTTCAATACATAGTCAGCTACCAGTAGTAGATCATCTTGTTAAAAATTCAGTTAACATTACTTATGTTTTTGTCCAAAAGTACAAAAAGAATTGTCATTAACCTGTTTTAATAGTAAATGAACCAAGTTTTCGCAGATATCATACTTGTAGACTATATGTTACACAAGGGAATCTTCTCTTCAAGCGCCAATGTGCTGAAGGAAAGTTCTCCCTTGTGTGGATTTTGTAATCAAAACAGTGGTCATCGAAATTTACAGTCTTCTCCTAGAGTCCCCGTACGTGACCATTTTGTGTTAGTGAGGTTAGACCTTCATACTCTTGAATCTATGCACGATATTTGCATCTATCATTACATGATCCACTCCCTATTTGTCTAGTGTTATGATTTTTTGCTGATCTAGCAAATTGAGAATCTTCGGGATGCCAATGTAACCTTGTGAAACCAAACCACCCCCCCCCCCCCCACACACACACACAGAGTTACTGCAAGTGTTTTATTGTAACTGGTGTACTTCAGCTAAGTAAATATGACTGTGGGTTCCTACGTATGTTCTAACAATTTATTTGCTAGCCTGCATGGTTGAGGAAAAATCTCATGAATTAGATGGCTACTGTCTGTGCACACCTAGGATGCCTTCCTGTACAAAGGCATGGGTCGGCCCGGCCTCCGATGCAGATTTTAGCTGGGTCCGAAAAACAGGCCCGAAAGCTCGGTCCATTCAATAACCGAACCATCCGGTTCAAACCCCCAAATTCACCTGGTCTGGTTGGTGACCCGGTCAGGATCCGGTCCCCAACCCCCCCCCCCCTCCCCTCCCCCCCAATGCACCCACCCACACTTCTATGCGTCGCGGGCCCATAGTGACAGGCTGAATGTGGCTGAATGTGTGTATATATATTTAGAAGGAAATAAATTATCAGAATACCCCCAATTTAATCGTTAATTTAAATGTTGGAGGAATATTTTGATAATTAACCCTTCTAACATCCATATTTTTCTTGGGAATATTTTTACCAAAATAGTCCAAAATTTATGGTTGTTTTTAATCCTTTTGAAGGATATTTTAATCATTTGTTGAAAATGACGAAAATATTCTTATAATAACTATATTTTAAGGATATTTGGGAGTAATTTGGCATCCGTAAATTTTTATAAATAGGACAATTTTTTAAATTTACCACAACAAAATTTCTTTCCTCTTTTGCAATACTTATAAGTAACTAGTGATATTCGGTGAAGATGCTACTTGCTGTTATAGAAAATGATCAACCACCACAGCAATCGCAACCCACACCGCAACCTCAGGGCGTACAAGAGCCTCAACTCGAAAGAAGATAAAAAATTTGGCATTATTTTAGCGGAGTTTATAATGAGCGTTACAGAAAGAAGATTCTAGCATGAAGTTCTTGTTGAATGCTTTAATTTTAGGAAACAATTTCAATGAAAACCTAACTGTGGCACATGATATCTACGTAGGCATCTGAACAAGTGTATTTAGTATCTTGCATCTTCTTAAAAATATATATTATTTTTTAATAGTACTATTATTATTATTATTATTATTATTATTATTATTATTGTTAGATAGGTTATAAGTATATTTAAATTATGCGACTTATGTTTGAGTTTTTGTTTTCACTCGATAACAACAAAATTTCTTTGTGATATTGCAAAAATGTTTGGAGTGAAAAAAAAAACTTAAACATAAGTTGTATAATTTTTTAATGCTACTTTTGTTTGAGTTTCAGTTTTCAATCTTTGTACAAACTTTCTTTTGGATTTACTAGGAAGAGATTTTAAAGAGAGGTTGAAAAGTTGAAATATAAACATAAGTTGTATGGTAACAAGAATAATATATATTAAAAAATTAATAAAATATTGGCATGAAACTTCTTTATTGTAAAATAAGTTGTTTTTTTTTTTTTAAGAATGGCCGTTCCGGTCCTGAAACTGTCCGAACCCAACCCGGTTAGGCCCGACCCACCCCCAAACCTAGTCCTGGTCCGGGCTCGGTTCACTATACTAATCTTCCGGTTCGGTCCGACCCGACTTTCCTTCGGTCTAAGTTCGACCCAGGTCCAATCAAACCCGGTCAACACTGGGCCCGACCCGACCAGATCAGGCCCGGCCCGATTAACACCTTGAGTACCAGCTCAAAACTAGAATCTATTTTGTCGTTCATTTTTCATTAACAACTTATTCAAGGCAAAGCAACAAAAAGTTCGAGTAGTATTGTTTATTAGTGAGGGACTGAAATGCTATATGTTGGCTAGCTTGACCTAACCCCAGATATTGTGAGCATCAACTGTTAAATTACCTTTTACTTTTCTGTAAACAACATATAAAATAATAAGATTAGAGATACCTGTCTACAGGGATGAGTCGTGTACGAAATACTGTTCTAAGAGATTATTCAAAGCTTATGTGCAGACTTATTCTGAATTTCTTCTAGAGGTAAAATCCTCCTTTTATCGGCTTTCCATCACCGCACAATTTTGGAAGAGTGATTCGAACTTAGATTTTATCCAGACGATAGGATGAATTAGAATAGAATTGGAGAAATGGAACAAAGAAAGGCTTCTCTGGTTTCAGAGGAAGAAGAGGAAGAATATTTTTGCTCTCTCCTTTGTTTTCATTTTTGTCACCAAACAATCAGAATTGTTGTGAATATATAAGATGCCTCGAGCCAAAGGAGTTTAGTGGGAACAAAGGGATGATAGTGTAGTCGTTTAAGCAATTAATCAATGGCCCATAAATATGCAACAGATAAAATAATAAAGGTCCAAATGGTTAGAAATAAAAGAGATAATGAACAACAAAAAGTATTCAAGGTCTCAACCCGAACCCGGTAGTGAAAATCTTAACGACATTTAGCATCTGCAGATGTGGACGCGTACCCACACACGTTACACACGTCGAACCGAACCGATCCGGGCAACAGCATGCACGTGTGGTCCACAGGACTAGCCCACAACCAACTCATAAGTGAGACTAGGAGGAGAAGTGAGTTCTTCTTTCCAATGTGGGACTAAAAAGTTCAAAGCATAAAATACAACAATCCCTCCCTCACAAAAAAAAAAAAGGTTTAGAAACTGAGTTGACAAAATTTTAAAATAAAAGATAATAGAAAAGAATATGTGGACAAATGAATACTATGCAATAGGTGAGATTAACTACATCATTGAATCTCACTTAGTGACTATAGTCTTTATCTGAAGAAACACATGATGGACTAGCATTGAATCAGACTTCTTGAACCAGATTCAGAAAATAATACACATAGTATGTTATAGGTTCTTGGATCTATCGAGGTGGCACTTTTGATTGGCTATGCGTACTTTTTTCTTGTTCATAAGAGTTGTCTAGGATAGCCCTGTCCTATAGTCGCAACCTTCACGATCTCTCATATAGGTAAGTCTTCAAAGGATTAATGATAAGTATTAACCCTGCATAATCATGCTTGGACCTATGAAGAGTTTTTAAAATTTATTCTAACCATATCACAACGGAACATTGTCATCATAGGGATGTAGTATCTTTGTACAACTTCGAACAGCCGCTTGGGCATTACTTTTGATAATTTATTCTCAGGGTCAGTGTTCCATATTAGTTACCTAAGTCCAGCTTATTTCTACCCATTGAACCGGCTTCTTGGAATCTCTAATCAGACTCGGTTGGATTGTCACTACTGTGACTTAGTTATGGGCTTAACCCCATCTTTCTCGATGATTCTAGAATCATTTTCTTAGATATACCCTTTGTCAAGTGGTTTGTAAAAAAATTAAAAAAAAAAAATTCCTGACTTTTTATAGGTAAGAACCACATATTTGTCTAATAGGCTCTTTATTGACTTAAAGCGCAATTACAGGTACCTGTTCATCTTAGAATTCACAGAATCATGCTTTAGCAGTTCTATAGCAGATTGGATATCACAATTTGTAAAAATTGACAGGTACAAAAATATATAGGCCATGCAAAATAAGATGTTTTAGCCATACAACTTCAGTACAAGTTGTGTCTAAAGATATAATTTCAGAGTCTATGGTACTCCTAGCTATGATAGTTTGTTATATGAACCTCAGGAGATTGTAACTTCTCCTAGAGTAAAATATATCCAGAAGTTGATTTGACATCATGTGAGTTAGTTATCCAGTTTGCATCTGAAAACCTTATATAACATAAGGGTGTGCAGTATAAAATAATTTATAATCTAGAATACCATTAAATATTCTTTCTAATACAGATAGGTGTAACTGGTTTGGATTGCTAGTATATCTACTTAGTATCCTAACAACAAACAATATCAAGTCTGATCATATCTGTTATAGGCTTAATTATAATTTGATACCCTCAACTATAAAAAATGTTCAACTTGACCCCATCAACTTTGATAGGTCCTAACTTAATACCCTATCTCAACTAATATTTTTATCTTGATACCCAAAATTTGGTTTATTCTTAAACTACCCTCCCCCACCCCTCACCCACCCACGATGACCCCCCTACCCGGCGACCACCCTCCCCTCCCAAGCAACCACCGCCCCCTCCCCACCCCGGTGACGACTCCCCTACCCGGCCGCGAGCCCCCCCCCCCCCCCCCCCCCGCGCCCGCCCGCGCTTCCGTCGTGCGACCACGTCTGCTTCAGCCCACGACGGCGCCGCATGCGCCCGCCCATGCAGTCCACGCTCGCGTCGATGCCACCCAAGCCCGCCCACGCCGCCCGTGTCCGCGTCTGCCCCTGCCCGCGACGACGCCTCACTCGCCAGCGTTTGCCCCCGTTCGTACCGACGCTGCTCGCACCCGCGCCCGCCCACGCTGCTGCTATGCCCCCCTAGGGTAGTCGGCGTCGGAGGAGCGGGGTGGCTGCCTGAGAGAGAGGGGTAGGGAGAGAGAGATGGAGGGATAATTTGGTCACTATTTTTTTCAGGGTATCAAGTTAGCACCTATCAAAGTTGAGGGTGTAAAATTGGACATTTTGGATAGTTATGGGTATCAAGTTGTAATTTAGCCTTTGTTATATACATAAAATAGCCTATCATCTTGTGGGTATCTAAGTTGTTCCACAGGAGAATCATCATTCTTTTTCCAATGCATCTCAGGGTTATTTAGCTTTTTTATATAAATAATAGTGTGTTGAATCAATATGACATCCTAGATTAATAGTTTAAATAATTTTGCTAATAAACCTTAACAATTCTTAGTTTAAAAATATTGATTAACTTGGATTAGCTGTAGGAGTTGGATCACATCTAGCGGTGGCACAAAGAAACCTAAATACTATGTCGCTTAGGGACTATTTACCCCCTTTTTGACAGAAGGACATTTTTAGCTTGTATCCAAACTAATCTCTATTTAAAACTTAGATTCAATATGATTTTGCAATATCAATAAACTATTTTTTTTTACAAGATTGTATCAATATGATACATAATGTCACAAATCATACTAGTATTCATGTTGAATTGGAATGCACAACAATGTTGTGCTAAACAATATGTGCTAAACAATGATGTGCTATAGATATTAGCATAATTATTAGCAAACAAAATTGTGTATATATATGAATAATAATCTAAATAGAATTGTTAAACAATATACACATTTGAATCGGATGCTAAACAATGTATATATCTCAATGAATATATATATATATATATATATATATTAAATTTAAAACAAAATATATTTCTAACACAATATATAGCTCCAGTACATTTCTCATATAATATTTTTAATCGATTTGAGAAGTATTAAAAATAAACTACATAATTTAGATATAAAATAACAAATTTTGGGCATATAAATTTAGGTTTTACTAAACACCTTTGCTATGCCAAATACCTTGGCAAATGCATATCGCATTTATAAAGATGCAAAATTATATTTGTTGTAATTGTAAATAGCAAATTTGTTTTCAAGGTAGACACGTGTCACGCTCCAGTCCCAAAATACACGGGACCAGGCCACGTGACAATGGCCAGCTAATACGACTCCGAGGGATTATCCAATTTAATGGACCCGACGAAGCGTACTACGCTGTCCTAAAATACTAACAAGTCTAATATGCTAACATACAATAGGTAATGTCTAATCTCATCCACAAATATAAATAAGGAGTGCTGAAATAAATACTGGAAATAAGTACGGAGTCTGAAATGTCATAGTACAGTCCAGATATGTCTGATGGGAACAAACCTACTACAATGATGAAATAAGAGTACTGAAAGATAGATAAGAGAATGCAACTAGAGCATCAGCTAACTAGATAAGGATGCTCCAGCCCTAGGCGGAAGGCCTACCAGTGATCAAGGGAATTCTGATGGTAGCACCTCAAGCTCCTCCTCGGACGCGTACCTCGTCTCCTGCCCGGGCCCGTACACGGTAGGATAGTAAGCCTAGTCCAAATCTGGAAGGGAACCAGGTCCTCAGAGGGACGTAACAAGATACAAAAATGCATGCCATATATAAATACTGAATAAAATAAAGGGGTGTGCTAACCATCTAAGTGAATGCAATATGAGGACAACCTTGGTACGTATGGGTAGGTGAAGGCATAAATATGTAACGTCCATATCGTTCCGTAGAACATAAAATCTGTATAGTATAACGTCCATATCGTTCCGTAGAACGTGGAATCTGTGTGATATAACGTCCATATCATTCTGTAGAACATGGAATCTGAATAGTATAACGTCCATATCATTCCGTAGAACGTAGAATCTGAATAAAGAGATCATCAGTCCCTGTAGCTCCGACGGTGTAAGCCCCCTGATTTTTTAAAATTTTTAAATACTTTTTCTCACAGTTTTTCTGTAATTTTTGGAATTTAAAACTAA
This sequence comes from Iris macrosiphon, assembly GCA_036927795.1. Lineage (NCBI taxonomy): Eukaryota > Viridiplantae > Streptophyta > Magnoliopsida > Asparagales > Iridaceae > Iris > Iris macrosiphon. The sequence goes on along the minus strand of JAYESA010000017.1, from coordinate 90,730,046 downwards.
GGTATTTTGTGATTAAAGAATTTTTAGATGATGCTAATTAATATTAAAATATTATGAAAATAATATTTTCTAGTGTAAAATGAAAAACTAGACATATGATAATTTTTCGGAAATTTATTGGACCCCAGAAGCATTTTTAAAGCCCTAAAAACTAATATGCATTTATACCGAATTAAACCCGTGCTAAACACCCAACATCCCCTGAGAGCCGACCCAAACCCAAGGAGAGTTGACCAAGTCAAACTATTCCTAGGTCAACCCAATCCCATGTGCATATAAATACATCATTTCTCTTTCTTTTTCTTTTGTATTCCTAAACCCTAAAACTATAGCCGACTTCCCTATTCCTGTGCACCCCCAAATTCAATAAATTATATGTTGCTGTAACCGACTCAAGACCGAGATCTCATCCACGATGGAGCTCCGGCGACTGTGGTTTCCTCCACCCTGGGACAACGGAGACTCTCCTTTACCCGCCTCCGATCTGGGACGCTTGCGGACCCCGGCCATGGCGAAGCGACCGATGAACTCCGTCGACCCCCGCGACGGCTCCACAGCACCCGCAGCTGTGCTCTCCCGACGCACCCGCCGGACTCCGCTCCGGTCCAGTCCCGCCGACCGACGGACAGAGCAGACGCTTCCCCGCTCTGGCAGACGACCGGACTGACCGACTTTCTCCCCCGCCGGCTGTGTTTCCCGACCCCCCGACCGGCGCAGTGCACGACCCGACCGGCGCAGTGCACGACCCGACCGGCTGAGAGCTCCACGACTTGTCCAGCCCGACCCAGCACAGCCCTACTCCGGCCTGACTCTTCTTCCCGACCGGCCGGTGACCGACTTTCCTTCCCCGCCGGCCTGTGCTTCCCCCGCACTCCGGCGACAGTGCCACACCGGCCTCCTCCCTGTCCGACTCTTTCACCACCAACCACCACGGCGAATCTCATCTCCGGCCGCCCTCTCCCAGCTCGGCCACGACCCGCTGCCCTAGCCCCGGACACTGCCAACCCGGACATAGAAGCATCCCCGTGACCAGGACACGGCAGACTCGAGACAGGACACGAAATAGTACCCGGACACGAGAAATTCTCGTTCCACGGAGCCCTGTTCAGGTAATCCGTTCTCCCTCCTCGTTATTATATTTTTCGTTTCGTCAGTTGTGTCGCGTAGACTGTGTAACCCTCTCGATGCCCGTGCAACTCGCTTGGTGCGTCGCGTCCTGTGGCGATCGCAAACCGCGATCCAAAAATAGGAAAACCTACGCCCTATTTTACCCCGGAACTGAGTGCGTCCCGCCAAACGGGACGACTTGGTCGCGTGAGGTCTTCACCGAAATATGCGCTCCATTGATACGGACGTGCAGGATTTTACAGAAGTTGATTTGGATGTGCGTGCACACCGGAATCAACGCATATCCGCCGACAACGCCCCGTATTTGCCTATTCTGGAACACGTCGTAACTTTGTGTACACACGTCGGATCGAAACGAAACTTGCACCAACGAACTCGTAGTAATACGCTGGTCCTGTGACCCAAGTTTGGTTCGATTATGAGAACGTTGACAAAATCGCGTATTGTCGGCCCCACAGGCTCCACTTGACGGGCGATTTTGTGATCGGCTCATCGGAATCCAGTTCTGAAAGTTCCGTTGGGTTCATGTCATCATTCCTGACTTGTTGACACTAAGTTTGCCAAATTTGGAGACCTTTGACCCTGACACATTTTTTGGTGCAAAGTGGCCCACATGTGGACCCAGCTTTGACCCAGAAATGTCATTTTTGCCCCTGTGTCCAAATTGGACTTAAGGACAGGCGTTTGTAGCTATTTGATATTTTCTGAGACTGTTGGTGATGTTTATTACAACTTTTGGAGGAGTACCAGCAGGATCCACTGATACAGGGACAACTGTTGGTATTCAAACCCCAAGCAAGTGTACCTTGCCAAACTTGCAGTATATTGATTCATATTATTCTCTTGTTTTATTCCTGTGATTGTTGTGCATGCTTGACCTAGGACCGAGTGACTTACTTAGCGTCCGATTATTAGTCGGGTGCCAACCCTGTACGCAGAGTTGGATAACGTCACCTAGAGATGGACATTCATGACCCTTTATATTCTCGTACTTGTCTTATCAAGTACACTATGACCCAGGATACTTGACACTATTCATGAGACAGAGTCTTCCTGAGATATTCATGGTGATTCTGTATAGGATACAGGTTTATGACATAGACATTATATTCATAGATATTATATGACTGGTTGCATTAGCTATGATCCCGCTTGACATGGACATGAGACGTTATGGTCATGAGATGCGTGGTTACATTGGGTGGGAAGAGACACACAGGCTATATGCTATTTTATATATATCTACTACTATTGTGAGGTCGTAGACTCTCGAGCAGAGCTAGACACATTACCGGTTATTACTGCTACCGGCTCCCCGACACAGAGCTTGTAGTGGCTCAGCCTGAGTACTCGTGATGCTCTCATCTTGTATTTTACTTAGATGGTTACTTACTTACCCTATTTATTGCATTATTTGCTACACTGCATTTATTTTGGCTTGTATTATCTGTACCTTGCTATGTCCCCTGAGGACCTGGATCCAGATTATGTCCCCAGGATTTGCAGACGAGATCTTTCCCGAGGTATACGGGACCGCAGCAGGAGCTGATACAGGAGCTGTACCGACATCTGAGGACGAGGTGTTAGCTGAAGACTTTTCTTGAGAAACTATGTTTCATGCTCAGTATTTACTTTATTCAGTCATTTATACTTATGGTCTGTTGAACCATTGTATTAGATTTTATCGGGTTGTTCCCCGAAGCACTTTGTAGAGACTGGTTGATGATTTACATTTCTTATTTCTGTGGATCATATTTTATCTTGTGTGGATGAGATTAGTTGTGCCATATTATCGGAGACTTTGTTTTACAGCTTAAGTACGTCCGGATGGATCCATTAAATTGGGTTTGTCCATCGGTGCGTGCTGCTGGCCATTGCCACGTGTCTAGTCCTACGGTATTTTGGGACTGGGGTGTGACATGGTTTTTGTGGTGGCCCATGCAGGTCAACGACTAAATCGTTCGGTTTCAACTTAGGGACCGAGCAAGCCTGCACCTAGGATTAGAGTATAGGATCTCATCCACAAGCTGACTATGACTCATCCTCCTTCCAATTCATTCCGTTGAATAATTGCATCCTGCTTGATTCATGTGCCTTCTCATTAGTTCCTTGAGTGTAGCCTTCTCCTAGAATATAGAAGTCCCTGTTGATAGAATGATAGTAGGATAACCTTCCTATTAAGAGTACAGCTAGGATATGGACACCACCCCTAAGTAGAACGCTTAATGAACCCTAGCGGCCCTCACCTATAGAATAATTTACCATTATTTCTTGTTATAGTCATGAATGACCTAAGAGTAGTATAGGCACTGCTAAGAGCTAGTTAGAGATTGGACCCTAATGTTTGACCCTAGTGGTTGACCCCAGTTTTGAGGAACCAATAGAAATCTGAGATCGAATGTTAGAACAGAACCTAGTGTGCATAGTGAGATAGTGTTAGGATATAGGTTCTTGTCGTGATATTAGCAGGCAGTACCTCAGAAAGCCCAGAGAAACGAGTATGACATTTCCCTTGAGATCATACCTCAAACACGGAGAATTGCTCGCCATCTTCACCTTAGGAAACCATGATATTATCTAGAGCCCCATATTTTAAGTTCATATGTTGTTCATCTGCGATCTTAACGTTCGCTAATGCGCAACGACTAAAATATGTTCTTCTTTTCTTCGTCTTTTAATTCGTGCCACCTGACACTTCTAATAGTAGGCCAAGTAATTTTATCCCTTGTTAAGGACCCATAGTTTGCTAAGATTATAGCTATAGTCTTGAATTTGAAAATTATGTGATTGGTAATTAGAACTTGACAGTTTAAGTTATTATTGTAGATTATGACCTAGTGATTACCCCTTAGCTTTAAGTCGCGTAATTGTACCCCCACCTCGATGCAAGTTATATTTCCTTTCCCTTGAGACTAATAACCTTTCCATTCTCGCTATTGACACATGACCTATGAGCACTATGATTAAGACTTAAGATGACCATTACTTACGTGATACCATAGGAGACCCTAATAAGAGTTTCTGTTTTATTTACATGTACAAGATTATTTTGCAGGATCCTCTTAAGACTGTCATAGTATTAGTTTAAATCTTATAAGTTGGGTAGTATGCCTCACAACCTAGTACCACATAGTCCACTTGCCCCATTGAGGCGGTATAACTGAATGGCATTAATTATATGCTAGCAAAGGGTGACAGTATTTATTCAGACAATAGAATTTAGAGGTCCTTGCCCCTATTTGGTCGACTAGCGACTTAGACAAGGAGGTTGTATGATAACTGTAGAGATTGTATAGTCTTAACTTCTTGTGGACTTGGAATATGCTGTGACTTCTTTCATCATGATCTAGCGCATTTATATTTCACAACTACCTTGACTTATGCTGCTATTTTATAGCCTAGTTTTGCAAGCTTATTCTTTATCGAGCTTGTTCATGACATATGTATTATTGGGGAGGCCCACAATAATAAATTTCAGAATCAGTGTATTAAGGTCTAGCTAACCTTAGTGTGCTTGATTCGCCCTTCGTAACGCTACTTTACGTGGATTGAGATATGTAGTGATTAGTAGACGAATATACTTGCCCTAGACATGTCTGACATATCGTATCGGTTACATAACTGTACTAATACGAGCATACGAACAAGGGATTACCAAAATAGGATTTCAATCCATAACTGCTTGACAATTCCCATTTGAATTCTTTAAACGCCTTGATCCCGATACTTCTATTCTATTACCTCTCCCTTGAACTCTTTATTATTGATTTTCGTCTTCCCTTATTTCGGACAGACGAAACCTCGTGCTTGGTATGAGTTTGATACACAGAGAGTACTAGATATACCCCATAGGCCGATCACATACTTGAGGATTATTCTTCCGTAATTAAGGACATATCATCTATGATATAATCGGCATTAAAGTTTTGGGGATTGAATGACATGAGTAAACATATTAAGAAATATTCTCTTAAGATATATAGCCTTATGTGACAGATGGGTAAATTCCAAGTTGGGTAGCAGTGCATTGTCAACTCGGGAGGAATTTTTTTAGATTATGATCGAGTAAGATTAGATTGGGAGAGGTTCAAGCCATTTTAATTTTAAGAAATTTAGAAGAATGACTAAGATGATGGAGATTAATGAATTAATTTTGAGGACCCAATATTTATACCTTAAGTACATGATTTAAATTTTTGAACAAATGAAGGTAGAATCATCAATTTGAATTTGGAGGATAAATATAGAATTTTAGATTTGAGCATTGGTGGACGACATTTAAATTATTTTTCAATTTGATGATTCGAGTTAAAATAAAATTTTGATGGTTGGACTACCTATTTAAAATATTGAGGATGTGAATGGAATTTAAAAAAAATTAAAGCATACAAAAATTTAGAAGTGAAAATGGGAATAATATTGGACTCGAATTACTTCTAGAGGAGATTATGATAGTTTGAGATCGTGAGGTAAAATTTAATTGCGTATTTAAATCTTGAAGATGTTATATGGATTTAATTTAAATTTGGATATGGATAATTTGGAAAAAACGAGAAGAGATAACCATAGGTTGAATTTTGATTGGAACAGTGGTCAGCTTAACCTTGAAGTGATTACAATGGATATGATTAGAATTTTAATTATCACAAGGAGATTGCGATTGACTTGCCTTATGTACATGAAGGATTAACAGATTATGCCTTATTTTAATTTTGAGGACGACATTGTCTTAAGTTGGCTGGATTGTGAAACCCCCTCACCTAAGAATTTGACCTACTTGGCTTAGATAGTGAGACTGAGGCTAGCTCGAATCCACTTAGAAATAGAACACGGCATTTTATTCAGTTTTACAACATGGTATCACTTGGCGCACCTTACCATTGCTACGATAATTGGAGCAATTCATTAGTCACTGCCTTCCTACAAATTCCACATTCTTGTCCTAGACATGCCCATCCTCCATTTTCATCTTTGTGCAATTTTCCAATTGTTGGACGCTTTTATGCAAAAGAGCATTTAGGTGTCCACACTATTGGACATGACACATGAAGAAACCTATTTTTCGCTCATGTGGATTTCTCCCATGATTTTCGGAATGTGCAACGTGCAACTTCGTCCACTCCGTTAAACCTAGTATTGCATTTTAACCAATGCAAATCTTATACCATCCTTGTCTTCTACCGTGGCTTAATTTTAATTTCGAGGACGAAATTTTTATAAGTTGGGTAGATTGTAAGCCCCCTGATTTTTTAAAATTTTAAAATACTTTTTCTCACAGTTTTTCTGTAATTTTTGGAATTTAAAACTAATGTATTTTGGGATTAAAGAATTTTTAGATGATGCTAATTAATATTAAAATATTATGAAAATAATATTTTCTAGTGTAAAATGAAAAACTAGACATATGGTAATTTTTCGAGAATTTATTGGACCCCAGAAGCATTTTTAAAGCCCTAAAAACTAATGTGCATTTAAACCGAATTAAACCCGTGCTAAACACCCAACATCCCCTGAGAGCCGACCCAAACCCAAGGAGAGTTGACCAAGTCAAACTATTCCTAGGTCAACCCAATCCCATGTGCATATAAATACATCATTTCTCTTTCTTTTTCTTTTGTATTCCTAAACCCTAAAACTATAGCCGACTTCCCTATCCCTGTGCACCCCCAAATTCAATAAATTATATGTTGTTGTAACCGACTCAAGACCGAGATCTCATCCACGATGGAGCTCCGGCGACTGCGGTTTCCTCCACCCTGGGACAACGGAGACTCTCCTTCACCCGCCTCCGATCTGGGACGCTTGCGGACCCCGGCCATGGCGAAGTGACCGATGAACTCCGTCGACCCCCGCGGTGGCTCCACAGCACCCGCAGCTGTGCTCTCCCGACGCACCCGCCGGACTCCGTTCCGGTCCAGTCCCGCCGACCGAAGGACAGAGCAGACGCTTCCCCGCTCCGGCAGACGACCGGACTGACCGACTTTCTCCCCCGCCGGCTGTGTTTCCCGACCCCCCGACCGGTGCAGTGCACGACCCGACCGGCTGAGAGCTCCACGACCAGTCCATCCTGACCCAGCACAGCCCTACTCCGGCCTGACTCTTCTTCCCGACCGCCCGGTGACCGACTTTCCTTCCCCGCTGGCCTGTGTTTCCCCTGCACTCCGGCGACAGTGCCACACCGGCCTCCTCCCTGTCCGACTCTTTCACCACCAACCACCACGGCAAATCTCATCTACGGCCGCCCTCTCCCAGCTCGGCCACGACCCGCTGCCCTAGCCCCGGACACGGCCAACCCGGACACAGAAGCATCCCCGTGACCAGGATACGGCAGACTCGAGACAGGACACGAAACAGTACCCGGACACGAGAAATTCTCGTTCCACGGAGCCCTGTTCAGGTAACCCGTTCTCCCTTCTCGTTATTACGTTTTCCGTTCCGTCAGTTGTGTCACGTAGACTGTGTAACCCTCTCGATGCCCGTACAACTCGCTCGGTGCGTCGCATCCTGTGGCGATCGCAAACCGCGATCCAAAAACAGGAAAACCTACGCCCTGTTTCACCCCAAAACTGAGTGCGCCCCGCCAAACGGGATAACTTGGTCGCGTGCGGTCTTCACCGAAATGTGCACGCCATTGATACGGATGTGCGGGATTTCACAGAAGTTGATTTGGATGTGCGTGCACACCGGAATCAAAGCATATCCGCCGACAACGCCCCGTATCCGCCTATTCTAGAATACGTTGTAACTTTGTGTACACACGTCGGATCGAAACAAAACTTGCGCCATCGAACTCGTAGCAATACGCTGGTCCTGTGACCCAAGTTTGGTTCGATTATGAGAACGTTGACAAAATCGCGTATTGTCGGCCCCTCAGGCTCCACTTGACGGGCGATTTTATGATCGGCTCATCGGAATCCAGTTCTGAAAGTTCCGTTAGGTTTGTGTCATCATTCCTGACTTATTGACACTAAGTTTGCCAAATTTGGAGACCTTTGACCCTGACACGTTTTTCGGTGCAAAGTGGCCCACATGTGGACCCCACTTTGACCCGGAAATATCATTTTTGCCCCTGTATCTAAATTGGACTTAAGGACAGGCGTTTATAGCTATTTGATATTTTCTGAGACTATTGGTGATGTTTATTATAGCTTTTGGAGGAGTACCTGCAGGATCCACTGATACAGGGACAACTGTTGGTATTCAAACCCCAGGCAAGTGTACCTTGCCAAACTTGCAGTATATTGATTTATATTATTCTCTTGTTTTATTCCTGTGATTGTTGTGCATGCTTGATCTAGGACCGAGTGACTTACTTAGCGTCCGATTATTAGTCGGGTGCCAACCCTGTACGCAGAGTTGGGTAACGTCACCTAGAGATGGACATTCGTGACCCTTTATATTCTCGTACTTATCTTATCAAGTACACTATGACCCAGGACACTTGACACTATTCATGAGACAGAGTCTTCCTGGGATATTCATGGTGATTCTGTATAGGATACAGGTTTATGACATAGACATTATATTCATAGATATTATATGACTGGTTGAATTAGCTATGATCCCGCTTGACATGGACATGAGACGTTATGGTCATGAGATGCGTGGTTATATTGGGTGGGGAGAGACACACAGGCTACAGGCTGTTTTATATATATCTACTACTATTGTGAGATCGTAGACTCTCGAGCAGAGCTAGACACATTACCGGTTATTACTGCTACCGGCTCCCCGACACAGAGCTTGTAGTGGCTCAGCCTGAGTACTCGTGATGCTCTCATCTTGCATTTCACTTAGATGGTTACTTACTTACCCTATTTATTGTATTATTTGCTGCACTGCATTTATTTTGGCTTGTATTATCTGTACCTTGCTATGTCCCCTGAGGACCTGGATCCGGATTATGTCCCCAGGATTTACAGACAAGATCTTTCCCGAGGTATACGGGACCGCAGCAGGAGCTGATACAGGAGCTGTACCGACATTCGAGGATGAGGTGTTAGCTGAAGACTTTTCCTGAGCAACTATGTTTCATGCTCAGTATTTACTTTATTCGGTCATTTATACTTATGGTCTGTTGAACCATTGTATTAGATTTTATCGGGTTGTTCCCCGAAGCACTTTGTAGAGACTGGTTGGTGATTTATATTTCTTATTTCTGTGGATCATATTTTATCTTGTGTGGATGAGATTAGTTGTGCCATATTGTCGTAGACTTTATTTTACAGCTTAAGTACGCCCTGATGGATCTATTAAATTGGGTTTGTCCATCGGTGCGTACTGCTGGCCATTGCCACGTGTCTAGTCCCACGGTATTTTAGGACTGGGGCGTGACAGACGGATACTACGGGTACTAATGTGTGTGTCCTATACGCCTACCAGCTGTCATCCCCGTCCAATACAGATATACAAGTCAAATACACGACGTGCAAACCACGTAACTACATGCCAAGTCTCAACTAATTAGATAACTTTGATTACGCACTAAACTATGATGCATGTCACAGCACCGATAGCTAGTCGGGTACGCAAACCTGCATCACAACATGAGTTTGTCATCGTGGTGCGTGTAAAAGTGTCAGGGTCTAAAAAGATATCAGAATATCCTCACAATGGTAGGTGGGTCTGCTAGTGACTAAGTCAATACACTACACATCGACGCATTCATCGACTGTACCCGAGCCGTTATCGGACGCGCACAGTTATATGTAAGATTTCATACAATATTTTATAATTTAAATTAAACAGTAAATCAGGGAAGGTATACTTGCCTGGGTCCTCAAGCTGCGAGTACCAAAATCCTGCTCCCGAAGTCTCGCCTGAACGGTCCAGTGACCCTATACATATAATATAATATAATATAATTATCAGTCATTACACTAGTACGTACAAAAACTATAACTATACTGCACTTAGGAACTGACGAAGGGGTTCACAACTGGTCAACTAGCAGGGTTGCGTGTACACGCAACTAAAACGTACAAGTGTCATGTCCTCAAATACCGTGCACAGCAAGAAATTAACTACCAAAATATGCTATAATATCAAATAACATATCACACAAAACACCAGTCCTAATTAACAGGGTAATATGCACAAGCCAGTTTTTGTGTCTAAATAATTAGGTTAACATAAGTATTCATATTAAATAACCATATTTTACTATGAGGTAATCACTAACACAAATTTCTATTCTAGAATATACACACACACATAGCACTTAGGGTTCACCAATACATAGGCCTATGCAACAATACACGAAGAAGGAGATGAACAAGTGTATACCTAGTCGTGATCGTGGCCGAGGGGGCGATGTATGCGGTTCGTCGGCGGTCTGCCTCCGGCGAGGGAGGGTAGTGCTTCGGCGAGCACAACACGCAACAGCAGCAGCAGCTGCGGCAATGGCAGCAGCTTGCAGCGGCTACGGCTGGGTTGGCAGTGGTGGGTTGCTGGCGGTGGGGGGATGGCCGTGGGAGGACGATGGCTAAGGTGGTGGTGGTCTCCGACGAAGATCGGGGAAGATCGGATGGGTGCAGGTGATGGTGATGATGGTGTTGGTGTTGGTGATGTTGGAGACGATGGTGTCGGTGGTGATGGTGACGACGGTGGCGGTGGAGATGGTGATGATGGTGGCGGTGGGGGTGGTTGTCTGTGGTGGCGGTGGAGATGACTAGGGAAGGAGGGTGCTGGGTTGAGGGTGGTGCGGGTTGGTGATGGTGATGGTGATGGTGATGATGATGAGGTGAATGAAGGAGGCGGAGACGGCTGGCGGAGCTATGGCGGCGGGTTGGCCATGGTCGAGGTCAGTGTCGAGGGGGCAGGCGGTGGAGGAAGGTGGTCGGAGGAGAGGGCCTGCTGCAGGAGGTGGTCGGGGAAGAAGGGGGGAGTAGCCGGGTGAAGGAGAGGGTGTAGTATTTTTAGGGTTTCGGGTAGGGGATGTTGTTGGCTGTTGTTGTGGGTTTTAGGAGAGAGAGAGAGAGAGAGAGAGAGAGAGAGAGAGAGAGTAGGTGTATAATTAGGAGAGAGAGAGGGGGGCTCTTCTTGGGATTAGGGCCGGTTGTGGGTATTTTTTATTTAGGGATGAGGGAAGCCTCTACATGCAGGAGTGGCTAGGATGATGGGGGTTTGAAATGGAGGGTGGAGATGTAAGGAGATAAAGTTGTATGAAGTACAATAAATGGAGGGAAATAACTTGGGTGGATCGGTCAAAGAGGGGGGGGGGATGATTTCTTCATGACTAGGATCCAATGAGAGGTGGACACCTTATTTCATTTTTAAATAAAGGTCCCTAACAATTGAGAAATTGCACAAATAGTAGAATTTAGGATTGGATGAAGCAAAACACCATGTTTGGTGTGATATTGTGGGATAAAATGGTATGTGGTATTTAGTATGAACCTTGAGGGTGTGAGTGGGGGTTTGGGTTGGAGTTGGGTCTAGTTTTGGGTGAAGTTGGGTTCTCACACCAATTTAATTAAAATTAGTGTAAGTGGTGCTCTTTAATTAATTGAAAATATATAGGATTAAAATTGGGTGGGACACAAGTATCATGGATGTAGTAGACTCAGAATAGAATATTACCATAAATTGGGTTGCACAAAACGGGTCGAGATTGTGTCTCCAATTTCGATTGGAACGGACAAAGATGCAAAGTTGGATTTATTTAAATTTTAAAATAAACGTTTGTAACGAATATTGTGCGACTAAAATGAAGCACCAAAGAGAGTATTTATGAGTTACACAAGGGTTAGAATGGAAGGTTGGCACGTCTAGGAAAAGTGTATAAAATTTGTTTGAAGGTAAATGCTAGTGTAGTGCTCCAAATATCGAAGCAATGGTAATGTGCACTAAGTGATACAAATATTGCACAATAAACCTAAAACACTGTGTTCTAATTCTAATTATCTTCAAACTAACCCTAGTCTCTCTATCTAAGCTAAGTAAACCTAAATTTGGTCGAGGGGGTTTACAATCTACCCTTCTTAGAGCATTTCATCCTCGAAATTAAAACAGACATATGTTAAAAACTATTAATTGAAATTAAATGCTAATACATACCTAGGCCTTCAAAGAGATGGGGAAAACACTGCCGAATATCATCCTCTCGTTCCCAGGTCGACTCGCCTGGTGCATGATGCCTCTATGTGACACGAACTAGAGGGATAGTCTGACCTCGCAATACCTTCTCGCTTCTGTCCAGAATCTCTACAGGCTCCTCCTGATATGACAAACTCGTCCCGTTAGTGATCTCCGAGTGGTCAAGCACATGACTCGGATCTGGCATGTACCTCCTTAGCTGAGATACATGGAAGACGTCATGAACACCTTCTAATGTCTGTGGCAATGCTACTCTGTAAGCAACTCTCCGATGCACTCCAACACATCGAATGGTCCGATGTACCTCAGACTCAGCTTTCCTCTGCCTCTAAACCTGATGGTCCCTCGGGTAGGCGAGATTTTTAGAAATACATGATCTCCAACCTGGAATTCTAGGGGTAGTCGATACGCGTTTGCCCAATACTTCTGTCTATCCTGTGCTGCTCACAGGTGCCCTTGGATCTTCTTTACTTTCTCCACTATACGAACAACCAACTCTAGTCCAAGAATCTGCCTCTCGCCCACATCACTCCAACATACTGGAGAACAATACTTTCTGCCATACAACGCCTCATAGGGAGCCATCTGAATGCTTGCTTGATAGCTATTGTTGTAGAAAAATTCAACCAAATATAAACGGTCCTTCCATGATCCACTGAAATCAAGCATTCACGCCCTCAACATGTCCTCCAGTGTCTGAATAGTGCGCTCGGACTGGCCATCCATCTGCGGGTGATACGATGTGCTAAACTTCAGGCGGGGACCGAGACTCTCTTGTATACTCCACCAAAAGTAAGATGTGAATCTCGTATCCCTGTCAGACACTATACTGACTGGCACTCCATGCAGTCGCACGATCTCTCTCATATACATATCTGCTAAGACCTCCGTAGACTGCCCAACTCTGAAGGGTAAAAATTGAGTGGACTTAGTGAGTCGATCTATAATCACCCATACCGTATTGCGACCACTAGGACTCCTCGGAAAGCCCGTAACGAAGTCCATAGTGACGTGCTCCCATTTTCACTCAGGTATCGGGAGTGGCTGAAGTAAACCTACAGACCTCTGATGCTCAGCCTTGACCTGCTAACACACCAGACACTTCGCCACAAAGCAGGCTATCTTCCTCTTCATTCCATGCTACCAATAGTACTGCCTCAAGTCTTTGTATATCTTTGTACCTCCTGGATGAATAGAGTATGTTGAACTGTGTGCCTCTGACATCAGCTCCTGACGAAGTTCTCCATTCGAAACATAGAGACGATCTCCATATCTCAAAGTCCCGTCCTCGTGTATACGCAATCATGTCTGCATCCCGGCCTCTGTCCTCTGTCGAAGCCTCTAGAATCTGGCATCTGTTGGCAAGGCAGCCTTGATCCTCTCAACCAATGTTGATTGCACCTGAAAACTCGACAACTGACCGTCTGCTCCGGGCATAATGACCTCTATACCCAACTGCTCTAGATCTCTCAACAGATGTTGCTGGATAGTCAAAAAGAATGCCATGAGCCTCCTGCTCAATGTGTCAGCTACCACATTGGCCTTTCTCGGGTGGTACTGTAGCTCAATCTCAAAGTCTGTCATCACCTCGAGCCAACGTCTTTGTCTCTGGTTTAGGTCCTTCTGAGTATAGACGTACTTCAGGCTTTTGTGATCCGTGAATATCTCTACCGCTCTCCGTATAGGTAGTGCCTCCAAAGCTTCAGGGCTAAGATCACTGCGGCAAGCTCTAAGTCGTGAGTGGTATAGTTCTTCTCATGGGTCCTCAGCTGCCTAGAGGCATAGCCACAACTTTTCCATGCTGCATTAAGACGCATCCTAATCCCTTCCCAGACGCATCGCTGTAGATCACGAATCCTTCGGGTCCAGAAGGTATAGTCAAGATAGGTGCCGTAGTCAGACGCTTCTTCAGCTCACCAAACACCGTCTGACACTCCTCTGTCCAGATGAACTCTTGCTCTTTGCGGGTCAAGCGGGTCATTGGCTCTGCGATCCTTGCGAAGTTCTCTACGAACCTCCGGTAATATCCGACAAGTCCTAGGAAACTCCTCACCTCTGAGACGTTGGTAGGGGTCGACCACGTCTCTACTGACGAAATCTTTGCTGGATCTACCGAAATATCATCTCCTGATATAATGTGTCCGAGGAAAGAGACACGATCTAGTAGGAACTCACACTTTCTCAACTTGGCATAGAGCCTCTCATGCCTCAGCATTTCTAACACTAGCCTCAAATGCTCCCCGTGCTCCTCATGGATTTTTGAATACACCAAGATGTCGTCGATGAAGACTACCATGAACTGGTCCAGATACTGGGGGAAGACTCTGTTCATCAGGTTTATAAATACTGCAGGCGCATTCGTCAGTCCAAAAGGCATCACCAAGAACTCGTAGTGACCATAACGAGTCATGAATGCCGTCTTTGGAATATCTTCTCTCTGCACCTTTACCTGATGATACCCTAATCTCAAGTAGATCTTCGTGAACACCACTGCTCATGTCAGCTGGTCGAATAAATCATCAATCCGCGGCAGTGGGTACTTATTCTTGATAGTCAAAGCATTAAGGGCTCTGTAATCAATGCACATACGGAATGTCCCATCCTTTTTTGGTACAAACAACACTGGTGCTCCCCAGGGTGATGCACTAGGACGGACAAATCCCTTGATCTGCAACTCCTCCAACTGTAGCTTCAGCTCATCCAGTTCCTTCTTCGTCAACCGGTATACATTTTAAGATACCGGCGCTGCTCTGGGTACCAACTCAATAGTGAACTCAACCTCCCTATCCAGCGGTAGGCCTGGCAACTCCTCCAGGAAAATATCCTCAAATTCTGTAACTATCGATGGGGGTGCCGTCTCCATAGCCATATAAGCTCCAGCTGTCTGGACTACTCCTCGCTCGATGGTACCCCGCATGTACTCAAACTCTGGGTGATCTGGTGGTCTAAAAATGATACTACCCCTCCGGCAATCCAGTATGGCATTGTACTGGCTCAACCAGTCCATGCCTAACACAACGTCAAAGTTTGGCATCGGGAATACCAAAAATTGTGCTCTCATCTCCCAACCACACACGACTACCGAGCACGTTCTAATAGTGCTGGTAACCGGTATGATGCCTCCTCCAGTAAGAAATTTGCAACTCTTAGGTAAGGGGGAAGTAGCTACTCTATGCATATCTACGAAACTACTAGATATGAAAGATAGTATAGCACCAGAATCAAACAATACAGTCGCAGACAATGATGCAACTAAAATGGTACCTGTGATAGCTTTCCCTTCTGGTTCCTCCTCAATCGCTGCTAGTGCAAAGGCTTGCCCGTGCCTCTGCCCTCCGGTCTGCTGTCTGGCTCGTCAAACTGTGCCTCCTGTGGTACCAGGGGTGGTCCCCTCTAAAATCCTTCGGGTGCAGGTGGATGTTGACCTCCTGTCTGGGGTAGTATCCTTTAGACTGGTGCTGCTGGCCTCTGTCCTGTCTGCGGTACTGCATCCCTACGCTGTGGGCAATCTCGGGCTTGGTGCTGGTTCGCTCCACAAATCATACATGTCCCCAGTCTCTTTCGACAGTCCTTCTGGACATGCCCTCTCTTACCACAGTAGTAGCAAGTCGGAAGCTCCTTGGGCTGGTACGGTACTATTCTCTGCTGTGTCTGTGCTCCTGGACTACGGATCGGTCCTCCTACTCCGGGCTGAGCTCTGGCTGGTGCGGTCACGCTGGAATGCCTCGATCCTCTGCCAATATCCTCTTGGATCCTCACCTCTGACAGAACATCCTCGTAAGAGATCCTCGCCTGGGTGGCAGTACCTCTGCAGCTCAAAAGTCAGGCCGTGGTGGAATCTCCTGGCTTCTCCAGGTCATTGGGTATCAAGGCAACACCAAATCAGCTAAGTCGACTAAACTCCACATCGTACATGTTTACGGTCATATTCCCTTGCTCCAGGTGCAGGAACGGGGAGTATAGGGCATTCCTGACCGTAGCCGGGAAATACTTCGCATTGAAGTACTCTAAAAATTGCTCCCACGTCTGCTTCTTGCCAACGCTGTGCTCTATGGAGTCCCACCAGTGATGGGCGTTGCCTTTCAGTTGGGCCCTCACTACGGTCATCCAAATGTCCGGATGTAGCTGAGAAGCCTCCAGTAGCATCTCCGTGTTGGCGACCCAATCGAAGATCTCCTCTGCGGTCTCGCTGCCCGAAAAGGTATCCGAGCCCATCTAACAAAACCCTCGAACAGTACCAGCTGGCTGAATAGGCGTAGGTGCTGGTGCGGGTGCTGGGGCAGGTATCCTCTCTAGAACTGCCATCAAGCTCTATCTCAAGATCTCGGTCTGATATCACTGTGCCTACATCATAGCCTGGAAGAACTGGAACATCTGCGGTTGTCCCTCTGGATGTGGCATCTGAGGCAGAAAGGGTGGAGGTGGCGACAATGGGACCTCCGACTGCGTCATAGGTGTCTTCTCAGACGTCGGCCTCTCGGACTGCGGCATCGGCGTAGCCCTCGAAGTCTGGCCCTCTAGGTGGTGCGTCAGGATAGTCTGAGAAGTCTGGCCCTCGTGCTGCTGCGTCGGGTCATCAGGAGAAGTCTGGTGCCAATGTATCAGCGGGGCCTGTGGGATCACCGGGGCCTGTGGTAGTGGCTGCTTTCTGGGTGGTCCCTGGGATGTCTTCACCCTCCGTGCGGTGGCGGATAGTACTATGGCATTGTATGCCTCGCGTCCGCTGTGCAAGTTTATCTCGCTGCAAGAGATAGAACTTCATTAAAAGAGTACAAAAACAAGCAAACAAGATATTTTAAAAAAAATACGAAGGAGGTTCAAAGACGTAATCAAAGTGGATGAGATCTAGTAATTTCTATCATTTTGCAGGCTCGCTGGGCACGTTACCATACCACAAGCAATAAACATAGACCTGCATGGGCCACCACTAAAACCATATCACGCCCCAGTCCCAAAATACACGGGACCAGGCCACGTAGCAATGACCAGCTAATACGACTCCGAGGGATTACCCAATTTAATGGACCCGACGAAGCGTACTACGTTGTCCTAAAATAGTAACAAGTCTAATATCCTAACATACAACAGGTAATGTCTAATCTCATCCACAAATATAAATAAGGAGTGCTGAAATAAATACTGAAAAATAAGTACGGAGTCTGAAATGTCATAGTAGAGTCCAGATATGTCTGATAGGAATAAACCCACTACAATAATAAAATAAGAGTACTGAAAGATAGATAAGAGAATACGACTAGAGCGTTAGCTAACTAGTTAAGGATGCTCCAGCCCTAGGTAGAAGGCCTAGCAGTGATCAATGGAACTCTGATAGTAGCACCTCAAGCTCCTCCTCGGACGCGTACCTCGTCTCCTGCCCGGGCCCGAACATAGTAGGATAGTAAGCCTCGTCCAAATTTTGAAGAGAACCAGGTCCTCAGAGGGACGTAACAAAATACAAAAATGTATGCCATATATAAATACTGAATAATATAAAGGGGTGTGCTAACCATCTAAGTGAATGTAATGTGAGGACAACCTTGGTACGTATGGGTAGGTGAAGGCATAAATATGTAACGTCCATATCGTTCCGTAGAACGTAGAATCTGCATAGTATAATGTCCATATCGTTCCGTAGAACATGGAATCTGTGTGATATAACGTCCATATCATTCCGTAGAACATAGAATCTGAATAGTATAATGTCCATATTGTTCCGTAGAATATAGAATATGAATAAAGAGGTCATCAGTCCCTGTAGCTCCGACGGATACTACGGGTACTAATTTGTGTGTCCCATACGCCTACCAGCTGTCATCCCCGCCCAATGCAGATATACGAGTCGAATACACGACGTGTATACCACGTAACTACATGCCAAGTCTCAACTAATTAGATAACTCTGATTATGCACTAAACTGTGATGCATGTCATACGTACCGATAACTAGTCGGGTATGCGAACCCGCATCCCAATATGAGTTTGTCATCGTGGTACGTGTAAAAGTGTCAGGGTCTAGGAAGATATCAGAATATCCTCACAATGGTAGGTGGGTCTGCTATTTACTAAGTCAATACACTACACATCGACACATTCGTCGACTGCACCTGAGTTATTCTCGGACGCGCACAGTTATGTGTAAGATTTCAACAAGATATCATACAATATTTTATAATTTAAATTAAACAGTAAATCAAGCAATGTATACTTTTCTGGGTCCTCAAGCTGCGAGTACCAAAATCTTGCTCCCGAAGTCTCGCCTGAACGGTCCAGTGACCCTATACATATAATATAATATAATATAATCATCAGTTATTACACTAGTACGCACGGGAATTATAGCTATACTGCACTTTGGAACTGACGTAGGGGGGGTCACAACTGGTCAACTAGCAGGGTCGCGTATGCACGCAGCTAAAACGTACAAGTATCATATTCTCAAATACCGTGCACATCAAGAAATTAACTACCAAAATATGCTACAATATCAAATAATATATCACACAAAACAGCAGTCTTAATTAACAGGGTAATGTGCACAAGCCAATTTTTTTGTCTAAATACTTAGGTTAACATAAGTATTCACATTAAATAACCATATTTTACTATGAGGTAATCACTAACACAAATTTCTATTCTAAAATACACACACACACACACATAGCACTTAGGGTTCACCAATACATAGGCCTATGCAACAACACACGAAGAAGGAGATGGGCAAGTGTATACCTAGTCGTGATCATGGCCGAGGGGGCAATATCTGTGGCTCGTCGACGGTCGGCCTCCGTCGAGGGAGGATGGTGCTCCGGCGAGCACAATACGCAGCAGCAGCAACTCCGGCAGCAAATGCGGCAATGGCAGCAGCTTGCAGCGGCAATGGCTGGGTTGGCGGTGTCGGGTTGCTGGCGGTAAGGGGATGGCCATGGGAGGAAAATGTCTAAGGTGGTGTGGTCTCCGGTGAAGATCAGGGAAGAGCGGATGGGTGCAGGTGATGATGGTGTTGGTGATGTTAGGACGATGGTGTCGGTGGTGATGGTGACGACGGTGGCGGTAGAAATGGTGATGATGGTGGCGGTGGGGGTGGTTATCTGTGGTGGCGGTGGAGATGACTAGGGAAGGAGGGTGCTGGGGGTTGGTGATGGTGATGGTGATGAGGTGAATGGAGGAGGCGGAGACGACTGACGGAGCTATGGCGGCGGGTTGGCGGTGGTCGAGGTCAGTGTCGAGGGGGCAGGCGGTGGAGGAAGCTGGTCGGAGGAGAGGGGCTGCTGCGGGAGGTGGTCGGGGAAGAATGGGGAGGTGGCTGGGTGAAGGAGAGGGTGTAGTGTTTTTAGGGTTTCGACTAGGGGATGTTGTTGGCTGTTGTTGTGGGTTTTAGGAGAGAGAGTAAGTGTATAAGTAGGAGAGAGAGGGGGGCTCTCCTTGGGATTAGGGTCGGCTGTGGGTATTTTTTTTTAGGGATGAGGGAACCCTCTACATGAAGGAGTGGCTAGGATGATAGGGGTTTGAAATGGAGGGTGGATATGTAAGGAGATAAAGTTGTATGAAGTACAACAATTGGAGGGAAATAACTTGGATGGACCGGTCAAAGGGGGGATGATTTCTTCATGACTAGGATCCAATGAGAGGTGGACACCTCATTATATTTTTGCATAAAGGTCCCTAACAATTGGGAAATTACACAAATTGTAGAATTTGGGATTGGATGAGGCAAAACACCATGTTTGGTGTGATATAGTGGGTTAAAATAGTGTGTGGTATTTAGTATGAACCTTTAGGGTGTGAGTGGGGGTTTTGGTCAAAGTTGGATCTAGTTTAGGTGAGGTTGGATTCTCACACCAATTTAATTAAAATTAGTGTAAGTGGTACTTTTTAATTAATTGGAAATACATAGGATTAAAATTGGGTGAGACACAAGTGTCATGGACGAAGTAGACTCAGAATAAAATATTGCCATAAATTGGGTTGCACAAAATGAGTCGAGGTTGTGTCTCCAATTTCGATTGGAATGGACAGAGATGCAAAGTTGGATTTATTTGGATTTAAAAATGGACGTTTGTAACGAATAATGTGCGACTAAAATAAAGCACAAGAGAGAGTATTTATGAGTTACACAAGGGTCAGAATGGAATGTTGGCACGTCTAGGAAAAGTGTATGGAATTTGTTTGAAGGTAAATGCTAGTGTAGCACTCCAAATATCGAAGCAACGGTAAGGTGCACTAAGTGATACAAATATTGCATAATAAATCTAAAACACTGTGTTCTAATTCTAATTAGGTTCAAACTAACCCTAGTCTCTCTATCTAAGCTAAGTAGACCTAAATTTGGCCGAGTTACAACACGTAATACCAAAATTTACTATCGATATGAAAAACTAATTTTTTTTTGATAAAAACATGTTCTTCCACTGTGCATAAAAGCATGTTGTTAATAAATATTAACATGTAATTTCATAAGGAGCATTTACTTCCATGTTACCAAGATAAATTCTAAGTTTTAATATATTTACAACTTCACTTAATAAGTAGCGCATTGTTAGACCTTATTGTATGTATAACAAATTAGAAATTTATATATGTTACAGAACAAATCTTTTTGAGGTAAATTATAAAATAACAAAATCTATATATGAATATGGGAAAAGAACGAATCATAAAAGTGTATACACATGCAATAATTTATAGTGCATAACCGCTACTAGCAAAGAGTTGTATACAAACTAGAAACTTATAGGTAGTAATTTTAGAAAGTATTCAGGGCCTTTGTGTAATGACATAAACTACCGAACAAGTTATGTAATACCTAAAGTATTTATGGCATTACTCCAATTTACCAAATCTTTAAGGAATTTCTTTATAAATCTAAAATCATATGGTGATTAATGAATAACTAGCAAGTCATAGAATATTAATTTTTTTTGCTAATATCTTCTTTATGCAACTTTTAAGTTATTGACAAGATTATGATATTATTAGCAAGTCAAATTGACAAGACCTTTTATGAAATAAAATAGGTTACTCTCATTAATGCTCCACAAATATACGTCGTTATATATATATATATATATATATATATATATATATATATATATATATATATATATATATATATATATCCTCTAATATTCGCTGAACGGTACGGCTGTTATTTATATATGTTTGTCAGTATATCAGACGATAATTGCTAGCAGTGAGCTATGTTGATTGTTGATATTTGTCAGCATATGTATGGCCTTTAGCCTCTTATTATGTTAGATCCTACTTAGCCTATCCCACCCATGTGTCGAACGAGATCCTCAAGTGCATTTTACGTAGCTTGGTTATAGTGGTTCTCTTAGTCATTAGTTGGTACTTACATAGTTTACGAGTTATCAGTTCTGGGTTCATGCATGATATTTACAGTTCATTCTAGGTTATCCTTGAGCTCTGACATAGGATTTATTAGGGATATTCTTGGGATTTCATGTATTGTTATATGATGCCTTCTTCATTATTCTTCCGTAGATATTTTTTTTATTCTCTAGATCATAGTATTATACATATATAGTTGTGGATATATGTTATTATAGATTTTTGGATATTGTATCAGACTCTGGACAACGTAAGTATGCTTCGACTGGTCCATTAAATTGGAAAAACTCCTTCAGAGTTATACTAGCTGGCATTGCCACATGACCGGTCCCGTATATTTTGGGGCTAGAGAATGACATAGTTTTTGTGGTGTCCCATAAAAGTCTCGTCTTCGTAAAGTATATGAAATCGTGGTAGTACATAGGCTAGATGTACTACTGCGAGCATGTGACCAATTAAGGAATTAAAGATTTGATGATACATCTACAACTAGGATTATAGGCTTCTAAAGGATCCTACTAGCATAATTATTTTTGTATTATTCCAGCATGAATGCTTCCGTGCTTCGACAAAAATATTCACTATTGACCTCTTGATTGTCTCTTCTCGTTTATTTACTCAAGTTGTCTTAAAAAATATCTCATGGATTTAGCTTAGGGCGGGTTCGAGAACCTATATTTCATTCTTGTATTACAAAATCAGGAGTTTTTACAGTCGTAAGAATATTGGCGAGGCGGATGCGTACTAGCAAGGCAGACTCCAGATAACATGATCACAAATTTATATGGTTCTCGAGCTTTGCCTAGACTACGTCCTATGCATCTTGTTTGACTCCATGCCGTCATTGAAAAATGTTCGTATTTCTTTTTGTTTTGCTTGACCTTACCTTGTTTACGTATTGGAATGGATGATCGACCCAGTCTTAGGTCCTTACTACCACTTACCCTTAAAAGACCTAAATAGAAAAACCTCGTCAATGGATTATATAGTCTAACTAGATACAATTATTGGTGTAATTGTGATGTTTGAATGGTTACGGCAGATGTAATTTTTATATGGTATGACTTCTCGGATTGGGTTGATTGTAAATAGTTTATGACAAGTTTTGGCTGGCAGCAAGTTTTGGTATAAAAGTGTCATGGAAGATGGATGATTATTGGGAGCTATCAAAGGGTAGAAGTTGATTGTGTAAAGAAAAATCTCAAGACTTACACTACCAGAATAAGTCAAATTAGCGACGTCTGAAAATGTCGCTAAATGGCATAAAAATGTCGCTAAAAAAGTTAGCGACTTAATTAGCGATATTTTATTAAAGTCGCATTTAAGCTAGTCGCTGACAGGAAAAATATCGTAAAATATTGCTATAGCAACGTTTTCTAGCGACGTGTTCGCGTCGCTAATATTTATCATATTAACGATGTTTAGTGACGCAACATAGATATATTAGCGACGTGTTGTGTGTCGCTAAATGTTGCTAATATTTTTTTATTTAGCGATATTTTGTAACACATTTAGCGACGTTTTATTGACCTGGCAAATACTGCCAGGTCAGCAATTTAGCGATATTTAACGACGTATTTAGCGACGTATTTAGCGATGTATTCAGCGACGTATTTAACGAGGTATATAAACGTCGCTAATAGTTGCTAAATTTTTAGTAAAAAAATGAATATAAAATGGTTTTCAAACCAATCTTCCTGCAGTTTATGAATTCATAATTTATATAAATAGACCCAGAGCAGCCCTCCGTTGAATTCCCTGGGTTCGCCGACCCCTTCGGTGGAACACTCAATACCGGTAAATTCACATACATTTAATATGAATAATAAAGTAAAATTTGATGAAAATAAAATATTAAAATTATAAACCGAGTCTGGAAAAATCTTATTGTAAAGAATGCAATAAATATTCACACAACTAAGTGCAAGAAATAAAGTCTAAAAGCCTCAAAAATGTGTAATATTCATAAATAATCCAATATCATGGGTCAAAACACAAACAACTAGTAAACTGTCCAAACTAGGACTACTGCGGATCCGCAGGAGGATGACTACCGGCGCACATAAGGGATAAGAACAAATTATACTGCTCCCGTGAAATCGACACTGATGTCGATGAAGAAGAAAGTGAGGTCGGTGGAGTCGGTGTCGATAAAGGCGCACCAGGAGGATGTATCTGCTCCAACGCTGCTAATTGATGGTTGTGTGAATCCATGGTAGATAACAGCCTCGTACTACTTTGAACCATTGAATCCTGTATCATTGTCAGCCTCTCACCCATGGACAGCTGCGATGCCTGCAGCTCCGTCATGATGCGCTCTATCGATACGCTATGATCGCTGTCATATCCTTGAGCTCCATGATGCTGCGCTCGAGGGTATCAAATCGTGTGATGAGAGTCGCATCGTCCTCCTGCGGCTAGGACAAGGGATGATCCTCCATCCTTCGTAGCAACTCATCATGGAGAGACACAATCTGACAATCAATAATCTCCTGGACTTGGACCGCCGCTTGCGAGGGCTGTGGAGAATGCGCACTTGCAGTGGGGCCCAAGAGGACTGCGTAGCAACAAGGGCACTATAGGATCCCGTACCATATTACGTACCCCTCTGGAGACCACCAGCGGCGGTCACCACAGCTCATCCGTCGACGGAGCTGGAGAGGGCAGCGAGGATGTACCAGCCTCTCCCGCTGTAGGTGCACTAGCAGTCGCCCGCTCACGCAGCCTAAGATACTCGGCCTAGAAAAGTATGAATACTCAATAATGCTAATTTTTAAGGTACTTATTACTAACTACATGGATATTTATTTGATATTTTTTAAGTTATATTAAAATTAACACATAGTAAAGTAATACTTACATAGGTCTGCGAGGCCCTCTCATCAAAGAATTTTTTGCCCTTTCGATGGGTGGCCAGGAAGATGGTCACCATGTTGGCATCCTCACCCCTCTGTACCTGTTAAAAATATATTATTTAGTACTAAAATTAAATATTTTATCCTACTACCATTTTATCGTACTTGTATTAAAATAATATATCTGAAAAAAAATACCAAACGACGAAAATGTTTCGTCATCAGAATCGAGCCACCACACCACTTTGCTGCATTCTTTCTAGCCGCCTTAGCCTTATCAGACATTTTTTTGTACCTTGGATCATCGAATCTAGCCCTTATCGTACTCCACTGCTCAGGCGTGATCCAACCTTGGATCGATTTTCCTGCAGGAACTGAGGGAACGCCTTAGCGAACTATAGGAACTACTGTACACCCTCTATGAATTTATCCCTCTATGAATTCATCCATCTACTGAGGGAACGCCTTGGCGAACTGCAGAAACTGTTGTACACCCTCTATAAATTTATCTTGCACACCACATATGTCATCAGGATGGCGGTTGTACATCCATGAACGAGGATGCAGATAGTAATTTAGATCCATTTTTAGATACTTCTGCAAAGATAAATAAACATCGTTCAAGTATATACTCATGTGAATATTTAGTAGTGTATATTATCCAAATGACACTCACTCCAGACATGCAAAGATAAATATACATCATTCAAGAACATAATTTAAATTACAGTACATGTTCACAAGTCTAAATGGATTTTATATTGATATTTTCAATCATCTTCTGAAAATTTATCTACTTCGTTTAAATACAGTACATGCACTGATACTCCTAGTCCTAGTATTAATACTCAAGAATACCCAATTATGTTGTACACCTACTTGTCTACACACACATAAGAATGCCCCAAACTATTCCAGGGTCTTTTGGGTTAAAAATTACACTCTAGGTATTACCCACTTGACATTTACACCGGTAGATATTATTTATATTGACATTGCAGTATCAACTATGTATCCTGGATACTTATTGCAGTGTATTAGTGAGTGTCAACTCTATATCCTGGATATCCACACTTGATATTTGTTTAGGCCATGACTTTCTAATTGAAAAGTCAAGTCATGGATATCCAATGTCAAATTTTTTTTTGTCCAGGATACAGAGTTGACACTCACTGATACACTCATGGATATCCATATTTGACATTTACACCGGTAGATATATAGTGTCAACCCTATATAGATTATGAAACAAAAAATAAAGAGAGTTTAGGCCCGGTAGATATTATTTATATTGATATTGTAAATGTCAAGTGTGGGCCCAAACACAATATCTTGATTAAAATATATACTCAATAATACACACACACACACATACACACACACACACTGCACTGTGCACAAGTGTGCACTGTACAATACCTCACTTGATATCACCCGATCTCCTTCCCAAGGGCATTGCAGTGTACTGCTATGCACCTATCACCACTTGCTGCAGCACTGAGTTCACACACACATCATACACATGCATACTATGCCATTTTTTGGGTCATCTTGTATAGCTCTAAAATATGATACATGATTGTAGAAATTTCTTTAACCACACCTAATCAAGTCACTCAGTTTTTCTACTTAATTGCCTAAAACAACAATAATGCTTATAACCATGCATGATTGATAACCAATGTATGCGTGTGTCCGTGTTCAATAAAATGCTTACAACCTTATCCTCGATATCGTGTCCTAACCTTTCATATCCATGTGTCCTATAATTTTACCATACGTATCATGAGATGACATGATACAAACATGTGTGTGTGTTCGTGCCCGTATTAGGGTTAGTGTATGCATGTTAGTGTATTCGCGTGTTCGAGTTTGGGTTAGTGTTAGTGTTCGTATGTGTATGTATGTGTGTGTGTGTGTGTGTGTGTGTGTGTGTGTGTGTGTGTGTGTGTGTGTGTGTGTCTGAGTTAGGATTATGATTTACCCAAGGAATGGGTGGCCGGAGAGGAGGGGGTTGACCGAGGAGGGGGTGCCCGGAGAGGAGGAGGACTCCGTTGAGGAGGAGGCATCCTGAGAGGAGGAGGAGGAGCTCGGTGGATGAGGAGGAGGATCTCGATGGAGGAGGGGGTGCCCAGGGTCAGAGGGGGAGCACGATCGGCAGCGAAGGTCGGCAGCGAAGGTCGGCAGTGGGGGTCATCGGCGAGGGGTTGGGTCACGGAGGTGGGAGAAAATAAGAAAATTTAGGAAATTTTCAGGTGAGAATGGGGGGAAAGTAAAACCGGATTGCTATATTAAAAAATATTTGCAATGTCTCTTAAACACGTCGCTAATCATCGCTATTAGCGACGTTTATATAGTCGCTAAATGTCGCTAATTTAGAAAATATTAGCGACTACTTAGACGTCGCTAAACGTCACGAATAAAAAAATTCAGCAATGTTTTGCTATGTTTATAAATATCGCTAATTAAAAAATTAAAATTGTCGGTAAAAAAGACTCTAAACATCGCTAAATTAAAAACTTAGCGATGTTAAAAAAATATATAGTGACTATTCTTTCAAAATATCAAAGTACCATCGCTACTAGTCGTTATTCGTTGCAAACGACGACGTACATCGACGTTTACCTACAACGTCACTAAATTTTTTAACATTAGCGATATTTACTTACGACATCCTAAAAATGTTTCTATTTCATCATATTTTGGTAGTGTTATGGATGAACGGTAGAGGTGAGACCCGAGTTATGATGAGAACGAAAGATCTAAAGGCATAGTTTAGTAGAAGATGAATTATAAAAAAAAATCCTTAGTCAAATATGATTGCGAGTTCCTAAAGTCTTTTGTGAATTAGTGAAATTATAAATAATAATAAGGATTATGAGGCTTAGTGATAACCAAATTGAGGGAAAGATAAAAGATTTAGGAGAAAGGATATTAAAAATACTGACCTTATGGTTATAAGGTTGCCTACATTGGTAGATGAATTATATCGAGATTCAATATATATGATGCATTCAAGAGATTTTAGTAAGTTAGGCTATAAAGTGATTCATCATGAATAAGAAGAAAAAGTAGTGAGGGGGATTTATGCCTTGAGGCTTAAAATACTATGCTAGGGTTAGAGAGAACATTTAGTGAAGGAGATTATGGATTCAGGATTCAGGATTCTTGTACTTAAAGCTTGCCAAATTAACGATGAATGGTCGATGAGTAAATATGGTTGTCGATTCTAAAACAAGTCCTTAATGGGCACAAGTTGTATCCTTGTAGCTTAAGAAAGATTCTGATAAGAGTACGTTATAATTTAAGAGTTTGTAAACTAGAGAATAGTGTAAAGTGATGAATAGCATGAAGGATCATATGAAGTTGGACAAAAGAATGGTGACGAGAAATTGATGATACGAAGATTATAGGCTAGAATTAATTTTTGTTTTGTTTTATTTTATTTTGTACGTTGTTCTAGTTGATACAAAACAATTGCATTATATCTAGGATAGAATATCGAGGTAACGATTGTAATAGATATATACCGAAGAATGATTTATGGGTAAGGCTTATACTAGAGGGTTGAAGGTCGAACGTAAGTATAGTTTCAAAGACTAGTATTTGGGTGATGCATATTGAAGGATTAATTTTTTGGGGTTATACATATTCGATGATTGATATATAAGGTTTCAGATCATAGGTTGGCTCATAAAATTATTTAAGGGATAAATGGCATAGTTAGAATTGAGGGTATAATACTTAGAGGATGCATCAGTTAAGCTCTTAGGTAAGGTATGGTCGATTATTTATGTGGACTATGAAAATTTTGAGGCCAGTTATAAATAGATGGACTTGAGGACTTGATTATGATTGGTGAAACTGAGGAAGCTGATAGTAACTATTAGAACTATAAATCAAATGATTTAAACCTTATACTTAAGATTTGTGATTTAGCACTAGCAGGTTGTGTAGTTAGGTAGTGATAAATTGCATATATATATATTCAAGGACTCACATGCGGTTTAGACTCTATGTCAATGCATAAAATCTAAGTGAGATAAGTTCGAGGATGAAATAACAGTGTGTAAGAGTTGAAGCTATTGCTACAGGAACCTCTGATAAACCTAGACTAGGGGTTTTCATCCGTAAATTATTGAGTAGATATGATCTTAGATTGAGGTTAGTAGCAAAAAAAAAATGATCAGAGATTGGATAATAAGAGATTATTGAACTGGTAAGAAATTAGGGAACTGGTAAAATAGCAATAAAGGACTACAACTATTATTGATGGATAATATTGAGTATGATTAAGTACTATATTATTATTATTTTGTCAAACAAAATTTTGGATTTATAAATAATAACGAATTAAGCATATGATAACTTGCATGAGATGGAAGTTAAAATCAAGGATTATAAACTTATGGTAAGGGGTATAATGGTCTAAGTTTTAGTTACCTTTGAAATTTTGAGGAAGAAATTTCTTAGGTGGGTAGAATGTAAACCCCCTTCCACAAATTTTTGGATTTAAATAAATATATATTAATATGTTAATTAAAATAAATTGTGTTAATATTCATGTGTTATATATTATTCCTTAAGGAAACACTTGACTTCAGTTGTCAGGAATTTTCTATCAACTTTTCTAAGGATTAGGTAAACTAATTAAGATATTATATTTTACTGATAGGGTCTCTAAGCCATTGGTATACGGTATATAAATTGTAAGCCATTAATTTTTTAGGCTTAAGTTTATAGGTTTATATTAAGTTTTATTTATAAATTATATAGGGCTTTAGAGCCCATATGTATATATATATTGGTTGGACCTAAACCCATAAGTAATGACTTTCTTGTACTAGGCCTAAGCCCATACCTATATAATGATTTGTTGTATTTATAGTTGCCTAACAATTGTTTCCACCCTAAATGCCTTGTTCCAACTTAACCAACCCTAAGCTCAAATCCTTTTTTTCTATTAGTTTCTTTTCCATTATTTAAGCCAGCCCAAGCCTTATCCACATTTCCTAGAGCCTATGGAAGTCCCCTCCCCTTTCTTCAATTAATTTTTGCCAAGCCTAGTCATTCTTTTCTCTAAGATTTTATTTCCAAAACCATGCATTATTATCAACCTTCCAGATCAGACCTTAACCTCCAGCCCAAGGCCCACTCATCCTTAGTCAAGAGTAGTATTTAAATGCTTTTCTATTGGAAACCCTAAACACCATACATCAGCCTTATCCTCACTTATTCCTAGCAGACAACATTTCTCCTTCTTCATAATGGAACAATTTCCCAATGTTGCTTCTTTCTTTTCCCTCGTCTCACCGACTCTGTTTCAAACCTTCTCTAATAATCGTCACGCTCGGCCTCTCCTCGCCGAGCTCAGGTTGAGCTCGTCGACGATCAACCTTGCTGAGGAGTCATTACAGGCCACCCATACAGAGCCGAATGCAACGACTGTAACTACTTACCTCGCCAGGACCGAAACCCGAGTGTCCGTAGCACCCTCCTGACGTGTGAACCATGAACTTGATGCCGTGAGTGACCTAGACATCAGCATCAGATCTTCGTCTACCAGGATGACGCAGTGCTCGACGCTACACGAGTCCGTCGATCGAGCGCCAGGTAGAGATGTCCCCGGCCCAGGGTTCCGTCGTGCCACCTCCCACTGCATCTGTGTCGAGCTACCTTTGCATGAGCTTCATCAGTCACTGGCCTCTCTCTTGAACCCACATCACTCCTCCAGAGTGCTACCAACCCCGAATGCACATCCTGCCTCGACTGATATTTGCAGGCGAGTCCACTCCTGCATACGATGCCTGTCATCCATGCATGCTCCAGTATTAGAGAATGGAGGCAACAATAGTTGTGCTGCACCTAAACCATTATTTGGTTGGGTCCTTAGAATCTGGGAGTAATATTTAGATATTAATCAAGGTCCCATTTATATATACAATATAGTCTTTTGGCCTTCTAATTATCAGTTGTATAATTATATATATCATGTATAATTATATCTTAAATAGTATAAGTATTTATACGGATGGTAAAGTATATATATATATATATATATATATATATATATATATATATATATATATATATATATATATATATATAATACTGATATTTGCTAAATGTGTGTATGTGTGTATATATATAGTTTTATGGTGTGAATATGTTATATATATATATATATATATATATATATATATATATATATATATATATATATATATATGTGTGTGTGTGTGTGTGCGTGTGTGTGTGTGTGTGTGTTAGTTAAAACACTAAGCTTTTAACTCTACTGTATTATAATTATATACTTATAAACTCAACCTAGCTAGTAGTTTATATATATATATATATATATATATATATATATATATATATATATATATATATATATAAGCTAGTAGTTTATATATATAATTTATTTATTTTAATAAAGTAGTAATATTTTGAAAATTATAAATAGTTAAATATTACTTTTAGGTCAATAACATAATTTGTGCTATAATTTATACACATATATCTATATTATTATTTCAGTGATTAAAATACCTAAATTGTGAGTTTGAGGCAGATAAGTTTAAATAGTACTACTACTTAGTTTATTATATATATATATATATATATATATATATAATGTACAAAAGAAAAATTATTATTTTCAGATAAAAGTATTTTTATATTAAACCCTAATAAGGATCGTGTCAGTAGATATGTGTATATGAATACTATGTGATGATATTGGTTGGATGTTTTGGGCTTGATAGATATTCATATGGACGATAGCGGCACTAGCATGTGCCTAGGCCTGGATAAGACTTTGGTACCGCGGTCTCAGTACAGTCTTGGACGAACCCAAGACAAGTATACCTTGCCTTCATGATTTACTATATTTATCTGTTAAGCATAGTTAATTACCTATTACATGAGATAATGCAGTTGTTGATTCATGTTCCTTCTTATCAGTCTCATCCCATGATATTACCTATTGTCACATATTAGACTGGATACACAGATCATGATACACTTATTGACTATATTACTTGTCAGTGTCAGGTTTGATGTATCATGGATTCGATAGTAATAGTATCATGGGGTTGGGAGGGTAGTTAGTAGGTGTATGAGCTTCCCAAATTGGTAAACCATAGTATCCGGAGGAACTACAAGAATGATGACCTTGATAATATATACATGCAGATACCCTCTGATGTTCGTTGAACGTTATGGCCATTATTTATATATGTTTGTCGGTATATTAGGCGATGGTCGCTAGCCGTGAGCTATGTCGATTACTGATATATGTCAACATATGTATGGCCTCTAGGCTCGTGCGATGTCTGATCCTATTTAGCCTCCTGCACATACGTTGAACGAGGTCCTCAAGTGTATTTCATGTAGCTTGGTTACATTGGTTCTCTTAGTCATCAGTTTATACTTACATGGTTTATAATTTATCAGTTCAGGGTTCATGCATTATATTTACAGTTTATCACTATGACATATATATTATGTATCTTGCTACATTCCTTTGAGGGACTGGTTTATTTTCAGGTTATTGTTGAGCTCTGACATAGGATCTATTGGAGATATTCTTGGGATTTCAAGTATTTTTATATGATGCCTTCTTTATTACTCTATCGTATATTTTATCTATTCTCTAGATTATATTATTATATAGATAGAGTTGTAGATGTATGTTATTATGAATTTTTCTTGTAGATGTATGTTATTATGAATTTTTGGATATTGTATCAGACTCTGGATAGAGTAAGTACTCTTCGACCTGTCCATTAGATTAGAAAATTCTTCGGAGTCTTACCACCTGGCAATTTTTACATGATTGGTCTCGCATATTTTAGGACTGGAATGTGACAACGTAGGTTAGCTACACAATATGAAGTACTCCAGTACCCCATACTGCGATTATGACTATAAGTTATGTTGGGTATCCTATAATGCAAGCAGTCTATACTCTAAATATGATCTCATATCAATATGCTAAATGATAGAAGCAATATGAATTATAAACACATGTAAACAAGAAAGGTCAAACAGTCAAAATGACACATATGAATATCATGAAGTCTACTACATAAAGAAAATATAGACTATAATACCTCCATACACGAGCCAACGATAATTCAGAAATGATATGCACCATCCAAAGCAAGAACTGATGATCCACAGTGCCAGACAAGAATCTGGAGATAATCCATGGTTGGTTAGACGAACCACAACGAGTTCTAGAAATGGGGTGCTTGATGATAACCAGAAACACGAAGGAGCACAAATAACAATAATAAATTGGAATACATACATGAAAGAAAATAATATATGGCAAGAAAATAAACATGTAACATGTGTAAAATAGAATAAAATAAGGACAAACTATTATATGAGATTATTAATTCCTAGGGGTTGCTATAAATGAGCTACCAAGTTATCACTTTAATCATTAAATGGATTAAGGATTTCATTATGATCATGTGTTGCAGAGTACAAAGACTGACCAGCGTAACAATACAAGAAACTATGAACAATGATATAAATATAGCAATAAAACATCTTTGGCCTTGTGGGCTACCTTGCGAACAAGCCCGAAGGAAAGAGTATTAGCAGACCATCTCCTGTGCAAGACCACGTTCCTATACCAAATAAGGACAAGGAACGATAATTAACCATGTTCCAAAGTAGTAACTTCGACTCTATATCAATAGATGGACATGCGTCTCTACCCACTTCAATGCAGAGGCAGAAGATTTCATAGACCGACTCCAGCGCAGAACTATGTACCTCCACTAAACAAAGATAAGGTCCACAATCCTACTCCAAAACGGTAACTACGCCTCCATACTGTTACGAAGACATGTGACTCCAACCATGCCAATGCCATATAGAGATATAAAATATAGATATATCATATATACCATGTATACGAAATACGTGCCACACTAGATAGAAGGTCACGTTATGAAACCATGGCCAACGAGGTTGCATGATATTTGGAATCCTCCCCTCCCAATGTACTAGGTAGTATAACTATTTGTCAACCCTACAATTTTTATGCCAAGATCCCAAAGTCGAGGAAATCCCCAGGGATCATGCTATATAAACCAGTTAAATCTTTTGTCAATGCAAGACTCGAGCAACCACAATTACAAGAGAAAATAATTGCACCCTAGACGTAATCCGCGACACTATATATAAGCATAAAATAATTATGTGGAGTTGTAACTACCCTCGCATGAAATCTAGATAATTTTATAAATTCTTAACCATATCATTAGGATTAACCTTTAATAATAATGATAAGAATAAATAATAATAATTATAGTAATTTTTATAATAATAATTATAGTAATGATTATCATTAGGGTAATAATTTTAATAATCATTATAGTAATAATTATAATAATAATAAGTAATTATAATTACAAACTGTTACAATTAGTAAAGATAATAATACTAATAATAGTAGCAATACTTATAATAATAACAGTGACAATAATATAAATAGGATGGTAATAGTTAGGATTCCATAGGGAACTAACGGTTAAACTAGGTATCTAAGGAGAATGAGACAAATTCTTCCTAAAATCCTAGGTAGCAGCCCCTCCTGTATATAAACCTTTACTCCTCATTCTTTCCTCACTCACTCTCACAGCCTCCAAAAACCTCTCTCCCACTTCCTCTCTCTTTCCTCACTATTTTATTTCTTTTTTGAAGAACACAACCCCCCCTCCATTTTCCCTCACTATGCACCACACCCTTCCATTCCATCTTAGTCTCTCACACTCTCTCTCTCCCTCTTTGTCACACCCAGCTTCCAGAATATGGTGAGTCGAGTACGTAACTAACATCATAAGCTATGCGTCAAACAAATACATGTGTATCTGTATCATGATTGTCGCATATAAGATTTTAGGACAAATTATGGAGAACACTAAATCATTTATAAATTGAGAATAGTTCACATTTATAAATATAAACCTTCCGTAGTTACATCTCACAAGTCTAGTTTCCATCTCAAAAAATAATATACATAAAATGACTACACTGGTAAATAAAAATAAAAATAAAACTGCAATACTACCCTCTTACTGCACTACTCTTCATACTCATCCATGTTATATAGAGGAAACATCCTCTTCCTTAGAC
Source organism: Iris macrosiphon (assembly GCA_036927795.1). NCBI lineage: Eukaryota > Viridiplantae > Streptophyta > Magnoliopsida > Asparagales > Iridaceae > Iris > Iris macrosiphon. Next base: position 90,695,457 of record JAYESA010000017.1, on the reverse strand, counting down.
ATGCCTTCATCTAGTAGACAAATATTTGGTCATCAAAGATATGCAAGTCCTTTGTTCAAGGACGGTGAAATAAATGAAGTAAAACAATATATGATTGAAATTCATTATATGATAGTTATATATAGAGATAATATAAATAACTATAAGGAAGTATTTGTTTTCCATAACAAAAGTGATAAACTTTCACTTATGAAAATTTATATTATTGCTTTCTAAATACAAATAATGCTTTCTTATGAAGCTTACAATAGAAATTTCTAAGAACAAAAGCAAAAAAGAACAAGAGTTATGGGAAAAGAGTAACGGTGGAGATCCGATCGACACATGATCACTTTACACCATTGATTACCCGACAGGGTAATGGGAAGAACTTACTAAGTCTCAAACTCAAAAATGTTGTTGAGGAGAGAAACTGGAAGCAAGTAGGCTCTGGAGTAAGAATCGGGACTTTCGATCTATCTTGGAATCTTAAAACCCAAGTTATTTATTGCCATTCACATTATAACGTAAACTGTTGAGCTTTCCACATAAAACATAAGCAAAATATGATTTTTTTTTTTGTACCCAAAAATTGTTATGCGCAAAACTGATGCATTTACTATGCATAAATATCATATCTAAAAGATCGCACAAAATATTACTGATGCGACATGTGTTAGCAGTTACAAGGAATATATTAAATTTCTATTATTTCGTTGATGTCATCAAAGTAGTTACTTTGAATTCAGAAACACACGCCAATGTAAGCACTAAATACATTGTACCGTATTGAAATTCGAAATGCCTCTGACAACTGCGTCATTAATGAAGAGAGAGGAAGCAGTTTCTCTGAGCAAAAATTATCCTTTCTTGCAAAGGAAACTGCAGTGTAAACAATAGCTCTTAATTTGTGTGGCCTGCCACGTGGCACTGTTCTTGAGAAAAGTAATAAAATATAATGATTATGATGACGTAATCAATGTTGCCTCCTCATTTTCTGTAATGTTTGTATGTTTTTAATTATAAGAAATGGCAGGAATGTCAAGGATCTTTTTTCAATGCTCATTGTCATTTAATGAAGGATTTGAACCGTTCTCCCCTTGAGATTTTGCATGCATGCAAAAACCTACCAACTTGGCTCTGCACTACCGAAGGATTATTTTTTAAGCAAGGAACACTATTCAATATTTTGTGCGGTCAAGCTTTTGACACATAAATTAGTCATAGAGACCAAAATGCACTCTTTTAAGCTTTGAAGTGGGTTTAAGATTTTCTATGCTTCTATAAGACTGCCTTCAAAGTTTTTAAATTTTAGCACAAATTTGAAATACTTCAAATCAGAAGCATAAAAAAATAACATTATTTGTTTTTGCACACAAAATACTATAATCATTAAATTTAATATAGTTGAGTTGTTACCTGCTTAGCTTTTGTCGTGCAAAATCTTATGTAGTCTGTGGCAAATTTGTATTGAACCACACATCATCATAAGCGTAAATCACGTACTGCCATATTGTCAACCAACACAATTTATGCCCTGCCTGGTTATCAATCAATATTAAATGTTTGATTTGATATATTCGATCTCCAAAGCGTCAACAGATTCGGCTCTATCCCTAAGGCGTCAGCGGCACATACGAAGGGTCGGTTTTGCGCCTATAAATAGGGTACCGCTTGGAAGGGAGAAAATTTTACTCATCTCCAGATTTTCTCTAAAATTTTTGCTCGAGTCTGCTTCGTCTTCAACCTTAGATCTTTCTCGATAGCTATGGTCCCCAAGGGTTCACAAATCCTGAAGAGAGCAAGTAAAGGGAAAGCCCACATGAGTTCCTTCCAGTTGGAGCACAACCACGATCCTCCATTAGTGATGTAGCATCTGCTACCAAAATTTTTAATTTAATACCTTAATAGAGCATAGAATAAGATATGATGTGCTTGATAGAATAAGATATGAGGTGGTTGAAAATGTTTAAACAAAGTTCCTCAATACTTTTCAAAAGATTAACTGAACCAATGAGGCCAGAAAACCTCAAAGTAGGTTGGGACTAATATATAAAACCCTAATCGTATCTTAACTATTTCGGATTGATGATAATAAATTTATAGATCAGTCTTAATTAGATAATGTTTGGAGTTTGTAAAAACATAGAGAATAAATTTTATATCTATTTAAATTTAATAATTTTAATTTTTCTATATATAATTTTTAAAAAAACTTGGTGATTAATTATTTATATATTTTTGACTTATTTAACCATGAATATTAGTATAACCTATTTGGATTAAGATTTTAGGTTAGAATTTTATTCTAGGTTTAAATCTATATTAGTAATGTTATTGTATAATATTTTGAATTAATATGAAAACTAAGATTTGTAATTATAATTATGATTGGATTATATTGAATTTAAGTAATTTTTATATTAAATATTATAACCTTTTTAATACGTCCATTGTAGTACCGTAGATAATATTATCTACAAGATTGTACGCATAATATTTTTTAAAATATATGAATATGTATAATTATAGGTAATACTATATATTAATAGTAGTAAGATAATAATCCAAATCCAATTCAAATTTATCCTTTCAAATCTTCTAATCATAATCATATCCAAATTAACTAATCCCTACCTATTAGATATACATAATTAATTTCTAAAATAAAACCTAGATAATCCCCCCTTTTTCTTTTCTAAACATCCAAAAATACTTCTCTTTCATGGTCGGCCTGAGAACTCTCGGGGCCTAGGGTAGGATTTGAAAGAGAGGTCTCTTGAATGGATACAGGGAAAACATTCAATTTTCCTAAATGAATCTTATTGATGGATACCATTTTTACCAATCAGAAATCTTCTAAAAAAATAACAAACAAAGAAAATGATAAATGAACTAATTGAGTAACCTTACTATCGTTTAACATTCAAACATGTCAAATAAAAAAAAGATCATGTGAGACAAAAGAAAAAAGTAACTTTTAGAATGATAAAAGATATTTGAAAAAAAAAGTAAATTAGTTGGTCTCGTAGTAATAGCGCTCTCAAAGCATTTTTAGATCTATTGTTTAAACTCTGTTATTGCCATTTTGATTACTAACGCTTACTATGTATAAGTGGGTGTAGGTCTCCTTTGAATCATATTCCTACTAAAGTCATTACTATGACGTACTACTTAAGTGGGTCTAGAACTTGTTTGGACCTTCCAATTACAAGGGCTGACTGGGCTAATAAGTAATTTTAGTCCTCATTTGGGGGCCTTGCCTATTTAGGGGCCTAGGACGGTCACCCACCTCGCCTACCCTCTGGAACAACCATGTTCTCTTTTTTGTCCAAAACAATCCCAAAACTACCTGCCTAAAAAATAAGCTCATTTTTCAGCAGTCGTAGAAAATTTGAAGGGCGATATCTCCTAGCTCTGGACTCCGATTCGACTCAAGTTTATTTTTATTAGATCCGTATTGATGTAAGCCTTTATAATATATATTTTAATAGATTTATTTCTAACCATAATTTCTATAAGATATTTAGAGTATCACATGTTCGTAAAAGGAATGTGTATTAGTATTTTTCATGTTTTTGGGAGTTTTCGAACGAAAATGCGATCCGTTTAATTTTTTGGAAAGCTGACATGAAGATATACTATATACTAAAATTTTAGAATGTATTAGTTTTGTTTGATATTCTGTTTAATTATTATAAATTATATATGATTTGGTAGTCTACCAAAAACTTAAAATTTTAATTTGTAAATTATAACTGCTATATCTCCTAACCAATTTGAGATTCGTGCAAACCGTCTATTCTAGCACTATTGTAGTATTAAAATCTATAGGGTTGTGTACTCAAATTGTAGACTTGTATCGATTAACTTTTTTAGTCAATGAAACATCTCGATTTGCTCACCATGAACCTCGAATTTGAAAACGCTATTTTATTTTAGCAAAAAAAAATTATTTAAACCTTAAGATAAAAATATAAATGAATATTTATTGATTATAGGGACTAGAATAACTTAGATCTGGATATAATTGCCAATAGATAACTTAGGTGACATAGAAAATATGAGACTTAGTAGTCCCACTTTTCTAGTTAGGAGTAATTATTTGTATTTATTTTTATTAGTGTATAATATATAGTTGTTTGTGATTTGGGTTAGTACATATTTACGTGGATTATGATATGTTGGTTCATGATTCGACCTGCCAAGACTTTTGTCCCACATACTCAGCAGGCCTGGACGAACTCTGGACAAGTATACCTTGCCAACTTGTATAGTATATATATATATATATATATATATATATATATATATATATATATATATATATATTGCTTGTTTATGTTCATGACTATTTCTTTTCTCGCTCTTTCATATGTTTTCTTGTATATGTTTCCTGCCACCTCTTTATTGATTTCATATATGTTGTTTGTTTATTTTTCTTGTCATGTACTTGATTCCATACTTCACCATACTTGTTCAGATTCTCTTATTTCTAGTGCATATGACTTGACATAATTTCATTATTTGGACTTGATTTGGACTCGACTTGACTTAACCCTTGTGTTATTGATACTAGGATTGGCTAACTTGACCACTCTCGACCCAGGAGTCCCTTATATTAGACTACGATAGATATTTACTCTCGATTGGGAGACCCTTGCATTGGTCTACAATAGAGATTTTCTATAGATTGGAAGACTCTTACCTTGGCTACTCTCTATTAAAATTATACGATTTATTTGTTAGCCACGCCTATTACTACGCTTCTCTATACAATACAACCATCTTGGTTGTCGTATTTTTGTTATCTTAGTTGTAGTATTTTCTTGTCTTATTTGGATGTTATTACTGTTACATTCGATATATATATATATATATATATATATATATATATATATATATATATATATATATATATATATATATATATATATTGCTATGTCCCTTTGAGGACCTGATTTTCTTTTCAGGTATTTGTTGAGCTTCATGCATAAAGTTATTATTGGTTTGTATTTTACAGGATTCAAGTATCGCTAGTAGTACCTTTTATCTTCTTCTATATTTTGAATTTCTTACCAAGACATCATCTACTATATTGCCTAGTTTTGATAGACTCATATTATTCTTTCAGAGTCTATTCGAACATATATGCAAGTGGGCTGTGTCACATCCCAATCTCCCGCAAGCTCAATAGTCCCCGCTGAACATGAATCACCACGTTGCAGCTCTCCCACAGGACAATCGTTCTCATCGGAATGTGATGCCGTACGAACCTGGAGTTGCGCTCATACAAGGCGATGTTGTCAAACACCAAATATTATCATTGAAACAAACAAGTTGCAGCGAAAGTCAAGTATTGTGTACCAAGCACACATCAGAGTAAAATGCAACGAAGCTCATGATAGGGTCAAATGAAATGCCTCATCGAAGACAAGGCCACGAAGGCGATAAAATACTCTTGCCCTTTTCTCTAGCCCACAAAGGTACTTACAGTTCATACATCATGTCTCGTATATCCAAGTAGCGCCACTATGCCTGCGTACCTAAAATATTGCCCACAAACGTGGGTCAGTACACAGCCGTACTGGTGAGCGGGGTAACCCACTCGTCTAAGCCGACACTAAGTAAGTAGTGAATGCAAACAGTTATATGGTGATCTTTCTAGTTGAATCCTAGATTCGTTTCATGGCATATGGATGATATGTTAAGAAAAGCTGTAAAATAGTTTATGCATGCAAGCATTCAATCTCAAACCAAACGACAAGCATATATATAAATCCAACCCGAAGGAAACTAACACACAACCCTTCTTACTCAATGCCATCGCTTGCACGATAACATATCGAACCAACAGTCTCGCCTTAATATATCCATCCTCAACCAAAGTTTATATTCCAATCTCGAGTGCACACTCTTGCCGAGGCAAGGTGGCCGCGCCTACACGAAAGCCAAACCAACAAAAGTAAAGCAAACCAACACCTATCTATATGAAGTCACTGGCCAAGCCATAAGGACTTTGATCGGACTGATCAAATGCGGTTCTATTCGAAACAACGCTAAGTAGCTAACCCACCTGAATCGCATCCAACCGCTGGCACCGCGCCCAAGACGCGTTACCCAGTTGTCTACTCCATGGCCGAATGGTCCCGGTGCCCCGGAGCCTTCCGTTCGAGGAGACAAAATCCTGTGCAATACAGGTTGTCCGTGACATGCAGACACCAAGTAGGTATGACGAGAGGATCGAACATTCTCGCCCCACCAAGTGATCCTAGACTCGTTCCACCAATATCCAACCAAAATATCCAACCAAAGAATCCATAACCATTCTTCCAACATATTGCCCAAGGCACCATATCCCAAGTTATTTCCATAGGCACAATGCCTCTTCTCAACACAGTGTTTCCAATGCTGCAACACCCTTGCTCAAAACAAACCCATGGCACAATGCCGTTTCAGTGGCATAATACCCCATTCGTGGCACAATGCCCCATCAAGCGGCACAACACCCTCGCCGATGCAGTTATTCGGTTTCGAACCACAACTGCTCGCTTTGTAAGACAAAGCGACCAAGTGATACTTGCGCACGGATGCACGTTCGCTCGCCCGAATTCCCGATATTCCCGATTGCCTCAAAGTATCATTCCAAACTTGTATAATTCCAACGTCCAAGCATAATCCCAAGTATCCAACCGACTGTCTCAAATGTAATAATCTAACTCTAGCTCCAACTATCCAACGCATAAATCATTTCAAGCCACAATCCTACCAAGCAAACGACGTACACTCTATGCACGCCTCAGTGTAGTGATTCTCAATGTTTCAGCCCAAGTATTGAAGCCATTTACGTGTTTTCCATATTATTAGGCATAAAGGAGTAGAGGAGAAGGGAAAGAGCCCATTCACAATGATTGATCCCGTTAGGCATCCTGTCCTGCCGATACGGCCAATCCCTTGAACCCGTGGTCCGATGCAAGCGTAATCTACTCAACTGGTATGACCGTACGCGCAGGCCGTGCTCTCCAAATCATCCGACTGATCGGACTAAGGAAGACGACATTATCATTCCAACCCAGCTATCTCAGTACTGCTCTGAACGAACACCTGATTTCCATCGAACCCGCTAGCCATCTGCACATGAAACAACTCAATCAATACTTCTTCCCAAAATCCAATAAATCAAATATAACCAGTATTTGTTTCATTCAATCCGACTTAGCGTAACGTACCGTGCGGTTGCGGGCGTTACATAATATACCACTTAGAATCAGGTTCGTCCACGAACCGTGCTGGTACTTATTCCTATAACATGCCACAATCCAATTCCATAGATCTGCTCTATGCAACTCACGTATTCACGATTCTGACTCAGCATCTCGCTCTGCTGAACGCTCGTACAAATTTTTGAATTCCCACATCCTCCTTGCAGCTCAATACGAATTTTTCGTATCGCTTAGTTTTGGATCGTACACATATTTAAGGCGTCCCTAAAATACATGTATTTCAGCCGAACTTTGCGATAGCAAATTTGAACAAGTTACAAGGGTATCTTTATGTTCGAGGCATCCATTTGCTTTGCTTCCAATTGAATCAAATTATGATTCCCATTCCAACATATTCGCTCGAGCACTATTCTCAATTATGCAGATTTTCCACCGACTCAATGAGTTCGCGTTCCAACTCAATCCATCCAACTATTTCTGAAAAATCAGTACTAGCAACATCTCCAAATATATCTCATGTACCGAACGACCATCTCAACTGATCTACCCTAGCTATGCGACTTACCCAAATATTAAACTTTGCTTAGATCAGCTCAGTCCAACACATTTTCTCTGCCATCTCAATATCTTACAGGGTGAACATCTATATCGAGGTTCGTGTGATCCACGAAGATCTCATCGCCACGCCAAAGGATAGTGTCGCCACGATTTCAACGTGGACACACTCGCCACAATTCCTAGGTTGCGTATGGAATAGTTCTTCGCGCTGCTTCCACTGCCTCGAAGCATAGAATATCACCTTTGCCTTCCGAACGAGCACGCTTCCCAGAATAAGTTTTGAGATATCTTATAAATCTGAGGCACGTCTGTCCCTTCCAGTATTCGCAAGGATTTGATCTGAACGAGCCGTTGCTTTAACTTCACAAGCTAGTTTCACAGTCGTTAATTCATATGAATGCTATTCCCTTCCAGGGCACGATGAGTCAAAGGCGATGCCATCGATAAAAATCTGCGACTCTGACTCTCATCAGTTGACTTAGGCCAATTCCACCATCGCTTCGATCTTCCGACTGCATCTTCAGCTGAAGACTATCCCAAGGGTCTCTCAAATCCAATACTCAGTCAATAAGCCAAATCTTATTGCTCACATCTTCCCTCGACGTATTCCCAAATATGCCGCCTCAAGGGTCGTTCTATGGGTCTACCATATTCATATCTGATTCAGCGGACAAGTCGCTAGGGTCAGCTGTCCCGAAGCTACGCTCGATAATTATAATCATCACGATGGACAATTACTATAAACCATGCTATATCTCATCTGCAAATCCGAATCAAAATCCAACCATTCCATCCGACGAACTTCCAAATCCGAGCACTCCATGCACTACCTCTGACGATCTGTCAACCAAGGCCACTTAACCACCTAGAATCTTGCTATCTATCCGAGCCACAATTCAAGAACTGCGCTCGTTGAAACCGTCTTCCATCAACCCGTCGTTCTGCCCTGAATCCATCAAATTTCCGAATTGCATGTTCGATTCTCAAACTACAAATTGCAATAATTCTCGAAATTCGAGACTTGCTCAAATTCTTATCCCTTTGCCACATTCCAAAATATACGTCCAACTTACTCGAGCAGCACAGTGATTTGCTCAATTATTGCTCCCTCGTTTAGCTATTTTTAAAATTCTGTCCGCCACAAATCTTTGCCTTCAGTTGTTGTCATAGTCCGTTCACGTCTTTCGAAGAATCCGTCTACCATCGTTGCATCATCTTGCCCAAAATTCTACTTCTGCTAAACCTGAGTCAACTTCTCGAGCAGCAATATCCAAAATCCTTCAAGTCGTATGAAACCATCGCATTGTCCCTCCAAATCAAGATTGTGTTTTATTGCTCAACCAACAGCTCAAATGTGTTGCCCAAAATCGTATTCCGTGCTCGCTATCCTCTGATTCACCTATCGCTTCGCTTAAGCGTCTCTTAACTGTTCGTTCCGATTCCGTCCATCTCTTAAGCCAACTATACTTCCATTTGCACCAGTTCGTTCTCGATATGCTTAACTCAATATTCGCTTGCATCATTTTCTTATTCTTTCCAACTCAGTCGATGTGCACCAAAAAAAACTTGTATTCTCGTTACCCGAGTCCGTTCAGACAATTCCCAATTGATGTTCAACCAAAATACTTTCCAATGCCTTGCTCACAATGTGGTATCCCATATACCACTCCGAATCAAGTCGCTCCTCGCATTACGATTTCCTTGCACGAATCCAAGATCCGTTCGAACCATCCCTTATGTGTGATCATGCCTTTCCCAATTTGAGTTTGATACAAAACTCAGGCAATGCTTGAATTATCCAACTATTTCCATCAATCTTGCGATGCGACTCGTGCTATATCCCATTCTCAATACTTCCAACATTTCTTAAACCGTCTGATATTTTCGCAACACGAGCAATCGTGCAACGATTGTCTTCCAAGTAGTCCAGCCCAATACCCAACGATTTCACACATTTGTTGTATGAGCAACTGGTTCCAACTTATCCTGATATTCTTGAGCCAAACTCAAATATGCCCAACCGATGCACCACAGCCAAAATTCTAACTTCTATCCAACACAGTCGCTACACGAGCAACTCGTGCAACGATCCATTCCCATCGAATGTTTCTACTCACCATATGCCGCATAGCCAAATCTCGTATGCCAACCAACTGATCCATTGAGGCAATCAGAAACTCCCCGAACGATAAGCCAAGCCAACCCAACAAAAGCCCACAACTTGTTGCACAAATGCAACAACGCCACCGACTTGCTGCACGAATGCAACAACGCCTAACGAGGCTAAGCGATCCTACGAAAACCAACCAAAGCAATGCAACCAAGAATAACATGCAGCCACAACCACAATATATAGACTTATTGCATGAAATATCCAATGTGGCACTGAGTAGAGTCAAGAGCTAAACGACACGCGAAAGCTATTTAGAGTTTGTGATGAAGCGAAGGACCAAGTCTGAGAAAATAAACCAGGCGCTCTGATACCAATTTGTCACGCCCCAATCTCCCGCAAGCTCAATAGTCCCCGCTGAACGTGAATCACCACGTTGCAGCTCTCCCACAGGACAATCATTCTCATTGGGACGTGATGCCGTACGAGCCTGGAGTTGCGCTCGTACAAGACGATATTGTCAAACACCAAATGTTATCATCGAAACAACCAAGTTACAGCGGAAGTCAAGTATTGTGTACCAAGCACACATCAGAGTAAAATGCAGCGAAGCTCATGATAGGGTCAAATGAAATGCCTCATCGAAGACAAGGCCACGAAGGCGATGCCACGAAGGCGATAAAATACTCTTGCACTTTCCTCTAGCCCATAAAGGTACTTACAGTTCATACATCATGCCTCGTATATCCAAGAAGCACCACTACGCCTGCGTACCTGAAATATTGCCCACAAACGTGGGTCAGTACACAGCCGTACTGGTGAGCGGGGTAACCCACTCGTCTAAGCCGACACTAAGTAAATAGTGAATGCAAACAGTTATATGGTGATCTTTCTAGTTGAATCCTAGATTTATTTCATGGCATATGGATGATATGTTAAGGAAAGCTGTAAAACAGTTTACGCATGCAAGCATTCAATCTCAAACCAAACGACAAGCATATATATAAATCCAACCCGAAGGAAACTAACACACAACCCGTCTTACTCAATGCCATCGCTTGCACGATAACATATCGAATCAACAGTCTCGCCTCAATATATCCATCCTCAACCAAAGTTTATATTCCAATCTCGAGTGCACACTCTTGCCGAGGCAAGGTAGCCGCGCCTACACGAAAGCCAAACCAACAAAAGTAAAGCAAACCACCACCTATCTATATGAAGTCACTGGCCAAGCCATAAGGACTTTGATCGGACTGATCAAATGCGGTTCTATTCGAAACAACGCTAAGTAGCTAACTCACCTGAATCGCATCCAACCGCTGGCACCGCGCCCAAGACGCGTTACCCATTTGTCTCCTCCATGGCCGAATGGTCCCGGTGCCCCGGAGCCTTCCCGTTCGAGGAGACCAAACCCTGTGCAATACAGGTTGTCCGTGACATGCAGACACCAAGTAGGTATGACGAGAGGATCGAACATTCTCGCCCCACCAAGCGATCCTAGACTCGTTCCACCAATATCCAACCAAAACATCCAACCAAAGAATCCATAACCATTCTTCCAACATATTGCCCAAGGCACCATATCCCAAGTTATTTCCATAGGCACAATGCCTCTTCTCAACATAGTATTTCCAATGGTGCAACACCCTTGCTCAAAGCAAACCCATGGCACAATGCTGTTTCAGTGGCACAATGCCCCATTCGTGGCACAATGCCCCCATCAAGCGGCACAACACCCTCGCCGATGCAGTTGTTCGGTTTCGAACCACAACTGCTCGCTTTTCAAGACAAAGTGACCAAGTGATACTCGCGCATGGATGCACATTCGCTCGTCCGAATTTCTGATATTCCCGATTGCCTCAATGTATCATTCCAAACTTGTATAATTCCAACCGTCCAAGCATAATCCCAAGTATCCAACCGACTGCCCAAATGTAATAATCCAATTCTAGCTCCAACTATCCAACGCGTAAATTATTTCAAGCCACAATCCTACTAAGCAAACGACGTACACTCTATGCACGCCTCAGTGTAGTGATTCCCAATGTTTCAGCCTAAGTGTTGAAGCCATTTACGTGTTTTCCATATTATTAGGCATGAAGGAGTAGAGGCGAAGAAAAAGATCCCACTCACAATGATTGATCCCGTTAGGTACCCTGTCCTGCCGATACGGCCAATCCCTTGAACCCGTGGTCCGATGCAAGCGCGATCTACTCAACTGGTATGACCGTGCGAGCAGGCCGTGCTCTCCAAATCATCCGACCGATCGGACTAAGGAAGACGACATTATCATTCCAACCCAGCTATCTCAGTACTGCTCTGAACGAACACCTGATTTCCATCGAACCCGCTAGCCATCTGCACATGAAACAACTCAATCAATACTTCTTCCCAAAATCCAACAAATCAAATGTAACCAGCATTTGTTTCATTCAATCCGACTCAGCGTAACGTACCGTGCGGTTGCGGGCGTTACAGGCTGCAAACCATAAAATATATTGTTCATTCTTTATATTTATTTTATGTGAATTGAGATATAGATTTTTGACTAGTTATGGATATATTTACCCTACCATAAACTGTCGTATATGAATTCGAGTTGGGCTAGAGTTTACTTGATAGGTAGATGGCCATTGCTACATACTCCGGTCCTAAGTATTTTGGGATTGGGGCATGCCACTTGATGAGGCTTATTTTGCAATACCAAGTACGGTGAAGAAGTTCACTCTTCTTCATCATTTTTTTATACTTTTTCTTTCATTTTCTTGTTTGTACATACTGTAAATGGAAAAAGAAAAGAAAATACAGAGATACGATTCATATACACAAACTCGATCTATCTCGTTCTCGAACAGAGATGATGCCCTACCTACACACAAAAATCTAAGTTTCTGACATACTTAATTTTATGCGAGTGGTGGACAATATGTCTAACTCATTAAAATCGTATAAGAAAGGACAGATTTGTCTTGCATATAAAACTTGGCCGCATGAAAAAGATGAGGACACTTGCCTCTACTTTAACTCGATCGTGTAAAAATATGAGGGCAAGCTATCTCCAACCCAACCTCGGGCTTTGCGCAAAATTCTACTTCAAGCATTATTTCTGCCAAAGATTTATACATGTGCTCAAATTAATTTGCACAAAAAACTTCTTTGCTCTTGCTTTTATGCACAGAAAATTCACCCACTCACCTGTTTTTCTATGCTAGAAAACTTAATCTTATTTCAAACAATGCAAATAACTTTTTCACATGTCTAAAATAAGTTCTTGTATCCTTTTGTAGTTTTACTGTAAATGACACCTCTTTCAGACCAGGCATGCACATGGTCTTCTGAAGGCATGCTCTAAAGTAATTATCATAGCTGTTTGTCGACTACGATATCCTTTAATCTGATAGGTATCTACCAGAAGAGAGGCAGTAACTAATAGCTAATCAGGAAAAGAACATGTTGCAATTTATGACCATTCGTAAACATGTATGCGATTAAGGAGAACTTCTCTACGAAATTGATCTTTATGTTTGGAGATACCATCGAGGTACCCACCAAATAGATGATGCAAGACACCAATAATTGAATATGAAGTTAAGGGTAAACTCATGTTTATCCCAAAAATGAGTCGACAGTACCCGCTATCCGCTTTCCACTCCACTACCAACCAAAGAAAGATGAACTAGAGTTTAACTCCTTACATACCCAAAGTTAAAATAGAAGAATCCTTCACCAATATAGTGAGAACAGAGAGAGCATATTTAAAAGTGTGCCAACTACACCAACCTGTAATATTTGCAATCTTATGGTAGATTAGTACCCAGTGAACTTTAGACCAACGTAGACCCATATTTTACGTATACTTTTGTCACGACCCGCACCCAGTGTAGGGATACAAGTCGGGAACAATGTCCAGCCTACGCCACAGCATCGGTGGTAGAATACTGTTTAGGTAAACTATCTAACAATATAATATGCCACCTAGGGCTAACACCACCAACAATATTAATATACTCAATCACAGATCTAAGATAAAAATGAGCACGAATATGATAAAGAATATAATAGTCACAATAAAACTCATGAGTCAAATAATAACATCAATGAGTCAGAGAAATACTAAAAGTAAGCTGGAGACAAATCCAGTATAGAAAGAATAACTAAGGTGCTACAAGTCCCGAGTCATTTGTCTCAGTCATGATGAGCCCCTCCTGAGCCAAGGTCTTTGACTCTAAGTCCACAACATCCTGAGGCCCATAATGAATGGGGTACCACTCCTCAGTATCATCTGAAAAAAATATCCAGTCAGGAAAGGAGCAGAGTACATCTCTAACAGCAGTTCTAATCAATGATATAAACTATATAACAGTAAATATATGTGAATATACAAGATGCAACAATAGATACAAGAGATATACAATAAAGAAAATATTGGAAATAAATACAAGAATGAACAGTATGGCAATGAACAAGAATACTAATGACTAAGTGAGTGAGTACTAGCTTTAACATGTGATCGTCTTGGGAACTTGCACAAGGAACTTGCACAAGGATAATGGCTTGGTTAGTCATACGTGCGGTGTATGACCAACACTCACAAGGAATAAGACATGCACAAGGAGGGTATGATAACATATATGCACTAAATACTCTCCGCCCCCGACTGGTATAGTAGATCCAACCATGGTATATCATGACACGGGATTCACTGGGTAGGTAGCTAATCTCCCCAAGAATCAATGTCTGTATATGTACAAGAAGAACAAGAAAATAAGACTTGCATAAGATATACCATAAATACCAAGGAATAATATCTCATGACGAGATCCGGATATACCAATCTGTGTAACCATCGTGTCAAGAAATCAAGAATATCTACACTAGATACAAGAGACAAAGAGGATATCATAAATGAGAAACTATCATAGAATGTACTCGCCTGAAACCTGGTGCATAGTATCACAGATGTCCGGTACGGTACGGTACCTCGAAGACCTAAATATGGAATATAACATCAATACAAGGTTTCAGAATAAAAATAAGTTAAATTGGTCAACATCCAGGTCAAAGAGCCATTTCTAAGTCAAAATAGTCAAACTAGGTCAACTCTAAGTCAAATTGGTCAAACTTGGTCAAACTACCTATTTCTAGGTTACATGAGTCTATCTCTAGGATATTGGGTTCATATACCATGAAACTAGGCCACACTAGTTAATCTAAGATACTATGAAATTACTAAGATACCGTATCTCAAGATATGCAAACAATTAGATATAGAAATATCATATATGCATACACAATCAATAATATATATTCTAATCCTAATTATAATTTCTAAGTGGATACCTTGGCTTTGAACCAACGCGGTATCGCACCACTAAACCCCCATCTTGATACTCAAATCCAATACCTTGAGTATCGGCCAATACCTTGACATTTACCTTGGTATCTCAAGGTAGTGTCAATTCCTAATATATATTAACTATCCAACTGTAACTAATATATATTATCCAATACAAACAACTATACTATACTAATTACCAACTACCATGCTATACTAACTATCAATGCAAACTAATACATATATACCTACATATATAACTAGAGGTACATAAATATGTATGTATATCTAACTAACTAGATAACTATTAAGCTACTAATAGCTAACTACTAACTTCTACTAAACTAACTGAACTAGCTAGCCATTAACTAACTATACTAACTACTGAATAAACTAGCTAACTAGTAATAACTAGGAACTAACTAACTCTTGAACTACTCACCTTGCTGCATGTACCTTGCTGCTAACTGCTTATATTGGAGACTGCTGCTGTGTAACTTATGCATTGCTGAATGCCTGCATATGCTGCTCACTTGCTCACTGATACTTGCTGCTGCTGTTGGCTACTAATGCACTGCCTTGTGCACTATTGCTGATGCACACGCTGCTGCATATACTCAAGTAAATGCTGCTGATGTAACTGTCCTCTGCTTCCTGTGGCTGCTTCAGCAGTGCATTGCTGCTGCCCATGCTGTCTGCAGTGTGCTCACTACTCGAGCTTGCTACCTAGCTGCTGCTGTGTTGCTCTGCTGTGGGTGCAGCTGCTGCTCACTGCCCGAGCCCCCCTTATCACACACATAACCTCATATATCTATATACATATATACATATATATATATAATATATATATATATATATATATATATATATACATTCACACACACACACACACACACACACACACACACACACACACACACATATATATATATATATATATGCACTTATATATATATATATATATATATATATATATATGCACTTATATATATATATATATATATATATATATATATATATATATATATATATATATATATATAGCATCACATACACATATACATATATATTCAACTTACATATATACATATAGGTATATCAACACATACACCTATAGATCTACATAACACCTAGCTACATATACTTATGTATACAATATACTATAGATACATACACATATACATATATGTCATACATAATATATTATACTAACATATATACATAAGTCACATTGAATTAAAGAGCAATGAAACAAATACGTGGAGTGCATCACACCCGTATTACACTAGATCTATGATACACTTGCGATACGAGTCCATCACAGAACCAAACGTACCCCGAAGGAAACAAGTAAGTCTAAAATACTATATATAAATAATACGAAGAGCCAATCACACATCTACGTGTCCGTATCAAAATGTGACATGCACAAGGCCCCGTATCGGAGGAAAAACCCCTAAATCAATCCGTATCTCCAAATTGATGGGATACGGCCTACATGTATCCAATTATGGATATGACACTAGCCACAAAAAATCAAACACATGTCAATTTGGTCTAATTGACCAATTGACAAACACAACATGAGTCAATCTCGAAATTCTCCTAAAATTGACACAAAATACACCATAACTTTCTCCATAGGCCTCCTATGAACCTAATTCTAATTCCTATGGGTAGCCTCATCATATAGGGCGATTCTTAATAATTAAAACATAAATTTAGAATCTAATTAAAGGAAAAAAACTAAATTATACCTATTGGGAGATTGATTTCCAATGCAACCTCCAAATTTGGTAAAATTGGCCTTCAACTTGTAGATCTTTGCTCTTTTTTATAGATTCTTGCTTTCTTCTTATAGATCCTTGCTCTACTAGTCTCCAATGGTGATTTGGAAAGAAAAATGGATAAAATTTGGTAGGAATTTGATGTGGGAATGAAGGAATTTGGTTGAGGGAAATTCTAGATCAAGATTTGGATGAAAAAAGGAGAGAGAAATTCCCCCCCTCTTTATATGGCCGACCACCCTAGCCCCTTCCCTAAGTTACTATGTAAAGTCTAAAATACCCCTTGGGACCTCTCATGAAGAAATAATTAAGGAGGGAAGGTTCTAGTCTAATGGGTTTAATTAAATTAATCCTCCTCCTAATGAATGAGCTTCTAATTGGGCTCAATTCTAACTAATAATAAATGTTGGTCCATGGGTCTAATCTAAACTAGTTAAGTCCACTAACACAAGCTCGAACAATGAACTAACATCTATCAATAATTAAATAATATAATAAATAATTATTCAACATGTATAATATTAAATTAATTATGAAATGACCAAAATATTATTTTTTAGAAAATGTGGTAGTGAAAACTTTCAGGAACTGTTACGTAAGAGGAGATTTTTATGCCACGTGGTATTTTAGAATACCTGGATGGATTTTTTAGTTCCTCCATCACACATGGTGGAATGATCTGACTCAATGGGTATTGAGTAATTATGAGAACCCCCTTAAAAGAATATGACTATACCATGCCATCTGGGCAACTTGCTTCGGCCTTGAATAAAATATCCAATAGCTTCTGTCTTTGGTAGAAATATACAACTCATATAGTGAGACTTTCTTCACTTCAGTCGACAAAATTGGTTTAGCTCTTCACTTCATATAATGTCTTACCTTCCCATGGGATATGAGTTGTATGAAGAATATACTTCCTGCAATAAGAGTTATTTGACTGGGAGAAGACCCACCCTAAATTTATGAAGGTCTATAAGGAGTTGATGTGTCATTTCCACATCTACAACCATAAGAATGGAACTAAGGGACACACAGTCTTGATTAACCAGTGAGCTGGCTACCCAATTGTTAAGCAACCAAAGAAGTTCAACATTCAGTTTACAACCACCACGACCATAGTTGCCACAAAAATTATAGATAAAATGACAAGGCTGGAAGAATTTGATGTCCAGCTCATCGAAGAAGTGGGGAAATACCTGATAGGCACTCGTACCCATAATTTTTTTACCACCATGCCCAATATTCACTGTCTGAAAAAGTAGTTATAGTGGAATATATATCATTGTGGCTTCATAGATGTGTTATCCTAGG
Organism: Iris macrosiphon; assembly: GCA_036927795.1. NCBI lineage: Eukaryota > Viridiplantae > Streptophyta > Magnoliopsida > Asparagales > Iridaceae > Iris > Iris macrosiphon. The sequence goes on along the minus strand of JAYESA010000017.1, from coordinate 90,677,148 downwards.
GAGTTCAAGCTCAGTGGACCGACTTCATATGAATCTTTTCTTTCCTACATCCAGACTAGTTTTTAGTCACCCTCTCGCTCTCCTAATGGCCATGGTGTATAGGTTGAACAACGGGCTTCGATGCTTCACCAATTCTTTGGTTAATAAGCCAACATAACAGAAAAACTTCCCAAGGATTGAGATTCCTTATATCTACTTAATGGGATGACTGACACTGCACTATCCCATGGTAATGAATGCAGGATTAGACTACTTATGCCTTCAAGGAGAGGCATGTATTTGTAAATATGAGAACTCAAAGTAGAATCATCACACCCTCTTCTGCTTCCCTTTCTCAACAGAGATTCAGACGGGCAACATTTTTACGGACAAGGAAATTGATAAATCTAATTTATCAGAGGGAGCCTGTAACTACCACATTTTTATATTAAGGTTATTTTTATCATTTTGCCATTATTTGAACATTAGAATATAGTAAATATTAAATATGTGACTATGGTTAGCCTATTAGTTAGACTTAGTGCTAGTGGGCCCAAATGGACCCAACTAGACTTGACTTGACTCATTGGTTCAATTAATTAAAATAGTTATGATTAGACTAGTTAAATAGTATTTTCTTAGTTAAATGAATAGAATATTCTTCTCATTAAGAATTGATCACTTTCCATATTTAGATATTCCTTCATGACAAGTAAAGAGGGGCATTCTAGACATTGTGAATGGCACTTAACCCTAAAGAGGGGGTGGCCGACCCTAATAGGGAAGTATATAAACCCATTAGTTCATTTAATAGCTCATTTTCCTCCTAATCAATCCACTTTTAAATCTCATCCCATTTTATTCCAAAGGTGGCTAAGGAGCTTGACATTGATAGAAGAATCTTTGGAGGGAAGCATTGGCTAGGAATTGTGTACATTTGGTGGTGATACATTGGGAATCCATCTTTCAATAGGTATAATCCATATTTTTCTATCAATTTTTATTCTAATTTTTGTATTAGACCTATAGAAACCCTCTCATGGTTAAGGACTACCCATAGGAAGAAGAACTAGGTTCTAATGAGCCATATTGTGAAAGTTATATTAACTTTTATGGCCAAATTGAAAAAAAAATCTGAATTTGGATCATTAGGTATTTGAAAGAATGATTCCTTAGTGATATTAGAGAGTGTGTACGTGTCCACAATTGGATACGAGTAGTGCGTATCATTATACGCCATGACGGAGTCGTATGAGGGATATTTCAATGTACATTGGGTTCTAGCATGTCAATTTATCCATTATGCATTAGAATAGCTATTTTATATGTTATTTATGTTATATTTGGCGATTTGGTTGTGTTTTATGAGGATTGGGAGAGTATTTTGGTGTTTGGAGAGCGTATCACATGAGTATCATGGTTTGATACTCATGTGTGGCTCGGTGCACACCACGTGTTTGGTATTTGTTTGTATGCATATACTAGTGTGGTGGTATTAGTGTTGTGTGTGTGGTTCCATATGAGTATTGTTATACCTTTAAATGTTATATATATATATATATATATATATATATATATATATATATATATATATATATATATATATATATGTATATATGAGAGTGTGTGTTAGGTGTTGGTGCAAATGCATTAGGGGGTTGAGTGTTAAGTGACTGAGTGGTGTGGCCATGCTCGAGCAATGGGGAATCAGTGAGGGACTATCAGCAGTTGAGGTTGGAGCTGTGAGCATGCCTTTGTGTGTGTATACACATGTGTTGGTTGAGTGTATCATCATGTGAAGGGTGTAGCTATTGTGATAAGGGGAATGAGCTAGTTGCAGGCATATAGGAGGTAGGACCTGTGATTACAGGCAGTTCCTTCAATAACAACAGTGTATTCTTGTGATGAGGGCATGCTAGCAGTGAGCATTAATACTGCTTAGCAGCAGCTAGGCAACAGTAGTAAGGAGCAATGCTCGAGCACCTTGTTGAAGGAGCAGTACAACTGCAAGGTTGGCGAGCAGAGATGAGAGGTTGGCAAGTGTAGTGTTGCACTACAGTAGAGTGCATTCGGACATGGAAAGAGAAAGGAATACCTGAGATTGCAAGTTTGAGGTTCAATCATGTGTTCAGTTGAGGGATTTAAGGTATAAAGCACTAGGTAGCAATTTGTATTGGGTGTGTGTTGTTGCAATTAGTTAGATGGTGATGTCTGTGGAGTATGATTTTCACTTGTTGTGACTGAGTGGTGTGGCCATGCTACCCATAGGATTTGGTTTTGAGTTCATATGAGGCCTATTGAGAAAGTTATGGTACTTTTTGTGTCAATTTTGGAGAAATTTCGAGATTGACACTTGTTGTGTTTGTCAGTTGGTCATATAGATCAATTTGACATATATTTGTCTGTTTGGGGCTAGGATCATGTCCATATATGGGTACGTGTATGTCGTATCCCAATAATTTGGTGATACGTGTTGATTTGGGGATTTTCCCTCCAACACGGGATTTGTGTATGTCATATTTTGACACAGACACGTAGATTTGTGTTTGACTCTTCGTATTGTTCATAAATAATATATTAGACTTGCTCGTGTCCTTCGGGATACGTTTGGATGTGTGGTGGACTCGTGTCGCAAGCGTATCCTAGATCTTGTGGGATATGGGTGTGATGCACGTCATGTATTTGTGCATTTTATTTCTAGATCTATTTCTCATTGTTCTTAGTCATTATAATATGTAATTTTATATATATATATATATATATATATATATATATATATATATATATATATATATATATATATATATATATATATATATATATATATATATTATTGTATATATATATTTATATGTGTTAGTGTATCATATATCTATGTACCTATGTGTTATGTATATATGTAGCTATACTTCTACATATGTAGTAGCTATTAAATATAGTAGTGTATATATGTATATGTTATGTGTATGTATATATATATATATTTGTATGTTATGTTATATATATATATATATATATATATATATATATATATATATATATATATATATATATATATGATACTATAGCTAACTATGTGTGTATGTTATACTATATGTATTATAGTGGAGATTTTCACAACTGCAGCAACAACAGTATTTGCAACAACAACAACGACATTTAGCGATGGCAACAACAGTTTCGGTGACAGTTTGCCTATATAGAGATATCTATATATCTATGTAGCTAATAGGTATATGTATGGTATTGGTGTATATGTATATATTTCATAATTGGTATTTATGCATTAGTATACTATATTTTTTTGTAGTTGGTTGTTAGCATATAGTTATTAGTGGATAGTTAGTATATATATATGAGGTTTTGACAATTACCTTGAGATACCAAGGTAAGTATCAAGGTATTTGGGGATACCAAAGGTATTGGGTTTGGGTATCAAGATAGAGGTTTAGTAGTGCGATACCGAGTTGGTTCAAAATCAAGGTATCCATTTACTATTTATAATTATGATTTATATATTTATTGTTGCTTGAATGTACATATGTGATATTCATCTCTGTTGTTTTCGTATCCTGAGATACGGTATCCTAGTATCCTAAGATGTAGCTTGTATGACCGAGATTCATAGTGTATGAATCCAACATCTTTGAGATGGACTCATGCAACCTAGAAATAGGTAGTTTGACTAAGTTTGAGAGGTTTGACTTAGAGTTGACCTAGTTTGACTGTGTTGACTTAGAAATGGCTCTTTGACCTAGATGTTGACTAGTTTAACTTATTTTCATTCTGAAACCTTACATTGATGTTGTATTCCATATCTAGGTCTTTGAAACACCGTATCATACATTTGTGAGACTATTCACCGGACTTTAGGCGAGTACATTCTCTGATAGTTTCTCATTTATGATATCCTCTATGTTCATTGTATTTAGTGTAGATATCCTTGTTCTCTTGACACGATGGTTACACGGATTGGTATATCCGGATCTCGTCATGAGATGTTATTCCTTTGTATATGGTATATCTTGTGCAAGCCTTGTTTTATTGATTATCTTGTATATGTACAGACACTGATTCTCGGGAAGACTAACTATCTACTTGGGGAATCTCGTGCCATAGCGTACCATGGTTGGATCTACTATACCAGTCGAGGGTGGGGAGTATTTTAGTATAGATATATGATTATATCCATTGTGTATCTTGTTCTTGTATAGTGTTAATCATACACCGCACGTATGATTAGCCAGCCATAAATCTTGTATCAAGTTCCCAAGCCAATCAAATGTCGAAGCTAGTACTCATACACTTAGTCATTAGTATTCTTGTTCATTGTCATATTGTTTATTATTGTATTTATTCTAGTATTTCATTATTGTATATCTCTTGTATCTATTGTGCATCTTGTATATTCATATATATTTACTGTTACATAGTTTTTATCATTGATTAGAACTGCTATTAGAGATGTACTCTGCTCTTTTCCTGACTGGATATATTTTTTAGATGACACTGAGGAGTGGTACCCTACATATTATGGACCTCAGGATGTTGTGGGCTTAGAGTCAGAGACCCTGGCTCAGGAGGGACTTATCCCGACTGAGACAGATGACCCGGGACTTGTAGCTTCTTAGTATTTTTTTATACTGGATTTGTCTCCAGCTTATTTGTTAGTATTCTTTCAGACTCATTGATGTTATTATTTTAGACTCATGAGTTGTATGTGACTATTCTATTTTTTATCATTTTCGTGTTCATTTCCATCTTAGATCTGTGATTGAGTATATTGATATTGTTGGTGGCTCATTATGATGTTAGATAGATTACCCAAACTGCGTTCTACCGTCGATTCTGTGGCGTAGGCTGGGCGTTGTTCCCGACTTGCATCCCCACATCGGGTGCGGGTCGTGACAGTATGGGCGCAACCCCAGGCTCGTACGACATCACGTCCCGGTATCAAACGGGCATACGTGCCCCGCAGGAGCGCCTAGGCACGGTGATTCGCGTCCGGTCCCCCCGATGGGGAAACGGTGGTCGAAAGGCCCTCAGGGCCGGGGCGTGACAGTTTTTGTCTTTGAATTTCGAGGACAAACTTATTTTAAGGATGGTAGACTTGTCACTATCATATTTTCTAGAAAGAGTATTTTAGTCATTTCATAATTAATTAAATATTGTGCATGTTAAATAATTATTTATTATATTATTTAATTTTTGTTAGATGTTGGTTGTTTGTTTTGGACTTATTTTAGTGGACCTAACTAGTTTAGTTTAGACTCATGGACCAACATGTATTAATTGTTAGAATTGAGCCCAACTAGAAGCCCATTGATTAGGAGGATGATTAGTTTAATTAAACCATTAAACTAGAACCTTTTCTCCTTAATTATTTCTTCATGAGAGGCCCCAAGGGGTATAATGGACATTACATAGTGACTTGAGGAAGGGGTAAGGGGAGGCCGGCCTATTAAAGAAGAGGGGAAAAGTTTATCTCTCCTCTTTTCATTTGAAAACTCGATCTAGAATTTCCCTCAACCAAATTCCTTCATTCTCATATCATTTTACTACCAAATTCTTTCCCAAATCACCATTGGAGACTAGTAGAGCAAGGATCTAGAAGGAGGAAGCAAGGATCTACAAAGAGGAGCAAGGATCTACAAGTTGGAGGCTAATTTCATCACATTTGGAGGTTGCATTGGGAATCCATCTCCCAATAGGTACAATTCAGTTTTTTCTCTTAATTTAGGTTCTAAATCTGAGAATTAACCAAGAGAAATTAACCTATATGCATAGGCTACCCATAGAATTTGATTTTGAGTTCATAGGAGGCCTATTGAGAAAGTTATGGTACTTTTTGTGTGAATTTTGGGAGAATTCCGAGATTGACACTTATTGTGTTTGTCAATTGGTCCTATAGATCAATTTGACACGTGTTTGTGTGTTTGGGGCTAGTGTCATGTCCACATTTGGGTACATGTTGGTCGTATCCCAACAATTTGGTGATACGTGTTGATTTGGGGGACTTTTCTCCTACACGGAACTTTGTGCATGTCATATTTTGACACGGACATGTAAATTTGTGTTTGACTCTTCGTATTATTCATAAATAATATATTAGACTTGCTCGTGTCCTTTGGGGTATGTTTGGATGTGTGGTGGACTCGTGTCGCAAGCGTATCCTAGATCTAGGGGGATACGGGTGTGATGCACTCAATGTATTTGTGCATTTTATTTCTTGATCTATTTTCCTTTGTTCTTAGTCATTATAATATATAATTATATGCATGTATATATATATTGTTATGTATAAATATATTTATATGTGTTAGTGTATCATATATCTATGTACCTATGTGTTATGTATATTTGTAGCTATACTTCTACATATGTAGTAGCTATTAAATATAGTAGTGTATATATGTATATGTTATGTGTATATATATATATATGTTATATATATATTTGTATGTTATGTTATGTTATGTTATGTTATGTTATGTTATGTTATATATATATATATATATATATATATATATATATATATATATATATATATATATATATATATATATATATATATATATATCCATCATCATATTTACATACACATACATATATATACGTGTATGTAAATATGATGATGGATATATATACGTACATATATGTACGTGTATGTAAATATGATGATATATATATATATATATATATATATATATATATATATATATATATATATATATACATATATGTGTGTGTGTGTGTGTGTGTGTGTGTGTTATACTATATATATATATATAAATAAATAAATGTAGTTAGTATATATATATATTTATATATATTCGTGTATAAGAGAGAGAGGGGGGCTCAACGTATAGTAACAGTAGCAGTAGATTCAGCAACAACAACAGCAGTGGCTTCAGCGACAACAGCAGCAGCAGCATTAGCGACAGTAGCAGTATACAGCAACAACAACGGCTTTAGCGACAACAGCTTCAGCAACAGCCTTCAGCGACAGCAACAATAATTTTCGCAACAGCAGCAGCAGTATTTGCAACAGCAGCAGCGATATTTAGCGACGACAACAACAGTTTCGGTGACAGTTTGCCTATATAGTGATATCTATATATCTATGTAGCTAATAGGTATATGTATGGTATTGGTGTATATGTATATATTTCATAATTGGTATTTATGCATTAGTATACTATATTTTTAGTAGTTGGTTGTTAGCATATAGTTATTAGTGGGTAGTTAGTATATATATATGCGGTTTTGACAATTACCTTGAGATACCAAGGTAAATATCAAGGTATTTGGGGATACCCAAGGTATTGGGTTTGGGTATCAAGATAGAGGTTTAGTAGTGCAATACCAAGTTGGTTCAAAACTAAGGTATCCATTTAATATTTATAATTAGGATTTATATATTTAATGTTGCTTGAATGTACATATGTGATATTTATCTCTGTTGTTTGCGTATCCTGAGATACGGTATCCTAGTATCCTAAGATGTAGCTTGTATGACCTAGATTCATAGTGTATGAACCCAACATCTTTGAGATAGACTCATGCAACCTAGAACTAGGTAGTTTAACCAAGTTTGACCGGTTTGACTTATAGTTGACCTAGTTTGACTGTGTTGACTTAGAAATGGCTGTTTGACCTAGATGTTGACTAGTTTAACTTATTTTTATTCTGAAACCTTGCATTGATGTTGTATTCTATATCTAGGTTTTCGAGACACCATATCATACATCTGTGAGACTATTCACCGGACTACAGACGAGTACATTCTCTGATAGCTTTTCATTTATGATATCCTCTATGTTCATTATGTTTAGTATAGATATCCTTGTTCTCTTGACACGATGGTTACACGGATTGGCATATCTGAATCTCATCATGAGATATTATTCCTTTGTATATAGTGTATCTTGTGCAAGCCTTGTTTTATTGATTATCTTGTACATGTACAGACACTGATTCTCGGGAAGACTAGCTATCTTCTTGGGGAATCTTGTGCCATAGCGTCCATGGTTGGATCTATTATACCAGTCGAGGGTGGGGATTATTTTTGTGTAGATATGTGATCATACCCATCTTGTATCTTGTTCTTGTATAGTGTTAATCATACACCACACATATGATTAGCCAGGCCATAAATCTTGTATCAAGTTCCCAAGCCGATCACATGTTAAAGCTAGTACTCACACACTTAGTCATTAGTATTCTTGTTCATTGTCATATTGTTTATTATTGTATTTATTCCAGTATTTTCTTATTGTATATCTCTTGTATCTATTGTGCATCTTGTATATTCACATCTATTTACTGTTACATAGTTTTTATCATTGATTAGAATTACTATTAGAGATGTACTCTGCTCCTTTTCTGACTGGATATATTTTTCTCAGACGACACTGAGGAGTGGTACCCTACACATTATGGACCTCAGGATGTTTTGGGCTTAGAGTCAGAGACCCTGGCTCAGGAGGGACTTATCCCGACTGAGACAGATGACCCGGGACTTGTAGCTTCTTAGTATTTTTTTGTACTGAATTTGTCTCCAGCTTATTTGTTAGTATTCTTTCAGACTCATTGATGTTATTATTTTAGACTCATGAGTTGTATGTGACTATTCTATTCTTTATCATTTTCGTGTTCATTTTCATCTTAGATCTGTGATTGAGTATATTGATATTGTTGGTGGCTTATTATGATGTTAGATAGATTACCCAAATAATGTTCTACCGCCGATTCTGCGGCGTAGGCTGGACGTTGTTCCCGATTTGCATTCCTACATCGGGTGTGGGTCATGACACATTTTTAGTGGTGGCCCATGCAAGTCTCTTCGAGGTCACAATTAGTGCGATTCGTAGTGGTGCTTATATTTGAGTGCTATTACGAGCCTATGTCAGGATATAGGAGATAGGCTATAGGCTAGAAATATTCAATCACATCTAGGATTTTTTTTTTGATTTATTCAACTATTCTCCTTTGATATTGATACTTGATCTTTTAATCTGTCCTTCCTTGACTGTCTTACATCATGTGCCATATTGATTCTTTCTTTCATTTTGTATTAGGATGCCGCCTAAGACTAGATCATAGCAGGGGAGAGCAGCTTCTGCGAGGTCTGTGACGTCCCGAGGGCCTGCACCAGTCACTTCTTCTGTGATTGGAGTATCAGCTGCTTTTGGAGGTCCACCACCTACTCAGAGGACTGTGCCAGTTGTATCTGAGGGACTTCCACCTCCACATTCTGTGCCAGCAGATGCGACACAGATGTTTACACTATTTCGTGAGATACTGGAGGCACAGAGGGCTCAGTATGTGGCACATCAGAGGTAGACCAACGTTTTACGGCAGGGCATCGAGAGTGCTCATCAGCTTTCTCGTGCCGTAGTAGAGAGAGGAGTTCCGGTCCAGCAGCAGGTTGCTCCTCAGGTTGCTCAGCTTCGGCCAGGCAACATTCAGGACTTCAAGAAGCTGAAGCCTAGGGTCTTCAAGGGGACGGAGGGCATCGTCTATGCTGATGATTGGCTTGAGGACATTGAGCGTCTTATGAGGGTGTCCTGTCTTTCTGAGGATCTGAAGGTTGAGGCGGTAGGACTTTAACTGTTCGACATCGCCCGTACTTGGTTCAGGAATGAGCCGATTCTTGTTAACGCGGGACAGTCTTGGGAGGTATTCAAGGACCTCTTTAAGAAGAAGTTCTTCGCTCGGACATACATGCTAGACTTGTGGAGGCAGTTTGAGAGCCTCATTCAGTAGAGCATGTATATGGAGGAGTACGTTGCGGAGTTTGGCAGGTTGTGCCAATTTGTAGAGTATTTGGTGAGGGAGCCAGAGGTTCGGGCTATTCGTTTCTGTGAGGTCTAAACTAGGAAGTGAAGATCCTTATTCCGTCTTTTTATGAGACATACTCGGAGATACTTGCGAAGGCACGCAAGGTTGAGCGGGAGTTGGGTTTGAAGCCCAAGAGAGACCGTAATTCTTTTCTGGGGGCCAACAGTAGTACAATATCTGCCAAGTGTCCTTATTTTTAATGCAGGCCTTTTCAGCAGCCACAGCAGCACCAGACTCCAGCTAGGGCACCGTTTCACTAAGTACTACAGCAGCAGAGGCAGTCACAACAAGATTTCTGCCACTTCTCCAAGAAATCCAGCCATATCTGGGAAGTTTGCAGGAGAAGGTTGGGAGTTTGTTTGTATTATGGTACCGAAGGGCATCAGATAAGAGAGTGTCCTCGTCGTGCAGTTCAAGGAGCAGCTTCAGCTCTGAGGGCACAGACGAGATCACATGCAGTACAGCCGAGGGGACCGCTTCCAACCCAGCAACAGCGTTATGTCCAACATCAGCAGCAGGGAGGTGCATGTCAGGGACGGGCGTTTGCTATGACTGTCGAGGAGAATGAGCCCACCGAAGATGTCATCGCAGGTTCTATTCTTCTTGATTCTATTCCAGCTTTAGCTTTGTTTGATAGTGTTGCTTCTTATAGTTTTGTATCTGTCTTTTTTGCTCAGAAGCATGGTTTGGTAGCTGAGTCTTTGCTTAGGACTTGCAAGATCATGACCGGGGGAGAAATTATCCTGGTTAATGATATTTGCAAGGATCGGAGAGTTACTCTGGGAGGCCAAAAGTTGAGTGCGTGTCTACTTGTAATGCAACTTCCGAGCTATGACATTATACTCGGGATGGATTGGTTGAGTAGGCACCGTGCTAGTATAGATTGTAGAGGAGGTAGAGTTTTGTTCGGGCCGCCGGGAGAGCCAGAGTTCGAGTTTGCTAGAGGAGCTGCAGAGTAGGGAGAAGGCATTATTTATGGAGCTATGGTGGAAGACAAAGAGTTACCGCATCCGTTGATAGCAGTGTTCTTGGATGTGTTTCCTGAGGAATTGCCAGGATTGTCGCCAGATCGAGATGTTGAATTCTTTATAGACTTGGTGCCAGGTGCAGAACCAATTTTACAACTTGTCTATAGAGTAAACAACAACGAGTTATTCGAGCTGAAGAAGCAGGTGAATGAATTACAGGATAAGGGGTTTATCAGATCGAGTTTTTTTACCGTAGGGAGCCCCGGTATTGTTTGTACCGAAGAAGGATGGATCGGTGCGCATGTGCATTGATTACAGGGCATTGAATAATCTCACTATCAAGAATAAGTACCCTTTGCCACAGATTGATGACTTGTTCGATCAGTTGAGTGGTGCCAAGGTATTTTTTAAGATAGATTTGAGATCAGGCTACCATAAGGTAAAAGTAAAGCCGGAGGACATACCGAAGACTGCTTTTAGAACTCGGTATGGTCAGTACGAGTTTATGGTGATACCGTTTGGGTTGACTAATGCACCGGCGGTATTTAAAAACTTGATGAACAAGGTATTCCATCAGTACCTTGACAAGTTCGTGGTGGTGTTCATCGACGATATACTCATATACTCGAAGACACCGGAGGAGAACGAGGAGCATTTGCAGATTATGTTGGAGGTGCTGAGGAAGGAGAAGCTGTATGGAAAGATGTCCAAGTATGAGCTCTTCCTGGACAAGGTGGAGTTCTTGGGGCATGTTGTGACTGGTGATGGTATTTCAGTGGATCCGAAGAAGATTGTAGCAGTGGAGTCTTGGAAGACCCCGAGTTTGGTAGCAGAGATCAGGAGTTTCTTGGGATTGGCAGGCTACTACAGGAAATTTGTACAAGATTTTTCGAGGATTGCCGAGCCGATGACCAGACTCACCAGGAAGGATGTAGAGTTTGTTTGGATGGAGGATTGCCAGGTTACTTTTGAGGAATTGAAGAAGAGGTTGACGTCTACTCTTATTTTGACGTTGCCATAAGGATCTGGAGATTTTACTATTTATAGTGATGTATCGGGAAAATGTTTGGGTTGTGTTCTTCAGCAGAAAGGGAAGGTGATTGCCTATGCATCCAGGCAATTGCATCCTCATGAGAAGAACTATCCTACCCATGATTTGGAGTTGACAGCAGTCATCTTTGCCCTGAAGTTGTGGAAACACTATTTTTATGGAGAGCGTATGGAGATCTTCACACACCACAAGAGCTTGAAGTATATTTTCATGCAGAAGGAGTTGAACATGAGGCAGCGTCGGTGGTTGGAACTGATGAAGGATTTTGATATATCTTTGCAGTATTATCCTGGGAAAGCTAATATAGTTTTCGATGCTTTGAGCAGGTATCCGGTAGCTATGTTCTTGACGCATGATCGATATTTATTGGAGGACTTGGAGAGCTTGGGCATTGAGGTGATACTTCCTGGTTTTGCTATACAGATGTGGGGATTGTAGATACATTCAGAGTTGATGGATATAATCAAAGCAGCCTAGTTTGAGGATGTATCTCTGAGGAGCATCTGAGCTCAGGTGAGAGCAGGATTGGAGGATGAGTTCACCATTGTTGAGGATGGTTCTTTGCGGCATGGAGTTAGTTTGTGTGTGCCTAGTTGGGAGTTGCGTGAGGAGGTATTACAGGAAGCATATCACTCTCAGTATTCCATACATCTAGGTGCCAACAAGATGTATCGGGATATACGAGAGAGTGTGTGGTGGTATGGCATAAAGAGGGAAGTAGAACAGTTTGTATCCAGATGCTTAGTGTGCCAGCAGGTGAAAGCCAAGAAGCAGAGGCCAGGAGGTTTACTTCAGCCATTACCCATTCTAGAGTGGAAGTGGGAGCACATTACTATGGATTTTGTGTTCGGACTTCCACGATCTCCAGGAGGAAAAGACGCGATTTGGGTCATCGTTGACAGGTTGACCAAGTTGGCCACTTTTTGCCTTTCAAGGTGGATTTGTCTACGGAGAAGCTGGTAGAGATGTATGTGAGACAGATCATCAGGATATATGGAGTTTTCGTCAGCATAGTCTCGGATCGTGATAGTAGTTTTACTTCTTATTTCTGGAGGAGTTTGCAGACGAGTTTGGGCACTCAGCTCAAGTTCAGTACTGCATATCATCCCCAGATAGATGGGCAGTCAGAGAGGACTATTCAGACTCTCGAGGATATATTGCATACTTGTGTACTAGATTTTGGGGATTCTTGAGAGGACCATCTCTATTTGGTAGAGTTTGCTTACAACAACAGCTACCAGGCTAGTATAGAGATGTCACCTTTTGAAGCTTTGTACGATCGGAGATATAGTACACTCTTGTTATGGGATGATGTTGGAGAGAGAGTTTTGCTTGGGCCAGAGATGGTTGTGAATGCAGCGGAGAAGGTTCAGTTGATCAGAGACAGACTTCGAGTGGCGCAGGACAGGCATCGGCATTGGGCCGATAGCCACCGGAGATCCTTGGAGTTCGAGGTATAGTTTTAGTTTTTTGTTTTGTGCTTGTTATTGATTGTTTGTTATATATTAATTTCTTAAGATGGTGTTTTGTTCTAGTTGGATAGTTTGGTGTTTCTGAGGATTTCTCCGATACGAGGCACGATTCGCTTCGGTGGAGGCGGGAAGCTTAGTCTGCGATTTATCAGACCTTTCATTATTCTTGAGAGGATCGGTGCAGTTGTTTATAGACTAGACTTGCCACTTACATTGGAGGGAGTGCACAACGTGTTTCACGTGTCACAATTAAAGTTGAGATGGTACGTGGCAGATCCTAGTCATGTATTGGATCACTTAGAGATAGAGGTGGGCCCTACTCTTAGCTATCCAGATCAACCAGTTAAGATTCTGGATCGGAGATAGAAGGTGCTGAGGAACCAGACTATTCCTTTTGTATGCGTCGTATGGAGGCATCACTATCTAGTGGAGTCTACCTGGGAGAGAGAGAGAATAAAATACGAGAACGTTATCCATATTTGTTTGTGCCTTGAGGTATGTTCTTTTCTAGTTATGTTCTGTTCTTTTATTCTATTATTTTCTGGGGTAATTTTTGTAGTGCCCCGCTCCGTGTCGGCACTATGTATCAAGGTGAGTGGACAGAACTTCGTTCTCTGATTATTGCATGCCTTAATAATGAATCTGAGTATTTTGAATGCTTGTTTGCTTAAAGAGAATGATAGAACCTGCCTTGCATGGTAATAAACGAACTCACCTAGCTTGTCTTTGAAACGAATATGTCTGCTTAATTAAGAAACCTGAAACGCTTGTCTAAAAGTATGTGTTTGCATGAACATGTTCACTATCGCCTATGCTCCGAGAGAACCATATCGTGTGCCTAAATGTGTTCAAAGATAAGGTGACTTATCCCACAACAAAGAATATAGTCTGATGGTTCATCTCGTTTGCATACTATAGTTTATTTAAAAGTGTTTTCATGCATTCACATCGGTCGAACAATGGCTATTGGTGGAAAGCAAGCATGCGTCACGGCTGCTACAGAGATACTCGGGGACCGTACTGCATATAAGATAGTTCATTGTGTTGGCTTGGATAGAGGACTGCCCCTAGATATGCATTGATGTCTAGATATACATTTGTCCCTAGAGTCTTTGAGTATAGCTCACGAGACATGCTACGCACACCCTGAAACAGAACGAACGGCTTGTCTTACTTGCTTGCTTATATCCAATATGAAACTCTATTTTCAAAGATGTTTTATAAAGGAAGTAATATGACTCTGCTATCAAACTGCATAAAATGGACATAGGTAAAACTAGAAAGATCAATAGTAATGTAATATTTTATAACATGATTACTTAGTGTTGGTTTTAGTGAATGCTTGCTTCTGTTCAGTTGTTTATTCTCACTAGTACTTATAAAAGTGCTAACCCACCAACAGTTTACTTGCTTGCTGTCACGACCCGTACCCGGAATTTGGGTATGAGTCGTGGATACGTCCAGCCTACGCCGCAGCATCGGCGGTAGAACGCTGTCTAGGTCTCAACATATAATGTATCCTGCCAATAGTCTCAACTCCGCATGGAGGACAATGATAAAAATCTACAGTTCTATAATATACTCAATCACAAGCTATAAGAAATAATGGCACGATGGGAATAGAAAAGATTTCTAATAAAAACAACCACAATAATCCAACTCAAATCCTGGTCTAAATGACCTCACAAAGTCACAAAATAATAAATACAACTCAGTCTTGTCTAGAACAATAATTGCAAAAAAATAGTCTAAGTACAGCCAGGTACATTCTCCTCTAGGCTAGGCAACTCCTCTGGGGTTTCTGGAGTGAAATCTCCCTCTAATCCTGGGCCGTAATGAGTGGGGCAAAGATCCTCCAGGTCCTCTGAAAAATATTATCCAGTCAGGATTGGAGCGAAGCACAAGCACTAACAGCAGTTTCATTAAATTGACAAAGACTATAAACAGTGTAAGAAATACAAGATGGAAATAAATGCTAGAAATATAAAGTACTGGAAAAATGGAAATAGGCAATAGAGCATCTAGCAATGAACAATAGACAGTGAATGCTAGAACAAGTAGTGAATGCTGGAACAAGTGAATCTGAATAAGAATAGACATCTAACTAAGTGTTTGAATTATCAGTTTATTATGTGATCGGCTTGGGACTTGATCAGGCTGGTTATATATGATTAACTATGATTCTTGTAGGTCAGGCTAACCATATGGTTAGCTATGATGCATGTAGTGGTCAGGTTAATCATATATAACAGCTATGATGCATGTAAGATGGTCAGGCCGCACCCAACGTGAGAAGTGGGATGAGCTATGATGCATGTAAAGGATTTGGATATGATCACATAATCTACTGATAGTTCCCCATCCCCCAGCTAGCACGATGGATTCCCAATCACGACTCCTCATGATAGGGATCTAGGGTGCTAACCCGTGTATCCATAGTGTCGGAATCAAGTATGTAATACAACTGCATTATAGAAATAATCAACAATAAAAACTGTCAGAGAATGTACTCGCCTGTGGTCCTGAGCAAGGTGTGAGGATCGATGTCCAAAGTGGGATCACAATGACCTATTTGTGGAATATAATTGTCAAAATACTGAATTAAGGAAATAAACATGTTTAACAATTTTAATTATGAGGCCTCTAGGTCATACTAGAACTTCTGGTCAATACTAGTCAACTTGGTCTCATACTAGGCAAATTCTGAGGTTTACTGGTCAATACTAGGTTAACTTGGATTGTTACTTGGTTATACCAGGTTTGGCTAGGTCGTACTAAGGTATTCTGGCTATAATGGTAAATACCTAGCCAATACTAGACTATTTAGACAATACCTTATACTACGTATCATAGAGATATAATATGTACTTAGTTCCTTAACCAAAACTCAATTAACTCCTCACCTGCAATACTCTGATACACTAACCCCATAGATCCTACTGATACTAAGATACTAACCCATCACTTACTGTTTACTAATACACATACAGCCACACACTGACTAAACTGACACATTGAGACACTCACACACACATACAGACACTGGTATACCCCCTCAGATATTACACTGACTGGACTGCTATATAACACACACAGGATACTGTCACACCTCACATAGGCACTGACTTCACCTTGTTCTAACTGATGCTCTTCACAGGAACACACAGCCATGTATTCACTGCTCAACACAGGGAATACACTATGAACCTGGAACAAATCACTCCACACACACACAGCACTATAGACCCTGGGAATTTCACTCTACACACACACTAGTTAACCCTAAGCCAAACACACACAGGCCCACTTACACTGATACACAGCATAACTCCTACAGTGATGCACAACACCTAATATCTAGACACACTAAGACACAGGTTCACAGTCTGAACTGTTCAGACTACCCTGGTTCTCACACTCACACACACAGGCAATTCAAATACCTATACACTAGATTCATACAGGAAAACCTATCTAACTGATACCTAGTACCCTCTGCACAGTTGGACAAAATACGGATACCTTAAATTCTAACCACATAACCCCTACACTGAAATTGCCAACCCACTGAAACCCCAGATACACTGCTACTGATACATAAACACAGGTTCCCCACTAACCTACAGCTACACTAACTCTACATACTGGAAATAAAATCCTGCACACACATAATTTCTGAGATGAGAATTCCTCACACACATATGTGCACAGACATGGTTCATTCAGTAAAACTTACTAATACCTGACACTCAAAGACACATGTATGTGAACTCTTCACTGAACATCATACACACACACACATGGGCTAAACTGATACACTCTTATACTGATACACACCCAGTTCACACAACTACAGCCAATTTAAAACCCTCATTCATTGGTACCACAACTTCCTATACTACCACACCCAGGTACTGAAATCTGAAGGAACCTAGGACACACACACACAGGTTCTAGATACTGAGATTACACACACTAAGGTTCCCTCTCACTCAGATACACTCATAGTACCTAGACACCCTTAGGCAAGACACACTGGTTTCTCACCTAACTGACACACACAGGAAATGCTAAGACACACACTCTGCTGTACATAGATACTGAACTTCACATTCACACACACACACAGGCATCTGGGTACACTGGTACAATACTGCCACACACAGTCACTGCTAGTACACACACTCACACAACACCAATTCACTGCACACACACACAGTTTACATATTAACACTGATTCACTGTCTGATACACTAGAATTTACTGCACACAAGTTCTCACTGATACTCAGGGATACACAGGCACTTAAGTTTACTCACTCACTGGAAACTCACACTGCATTCTCCTCTAGACACTATACACAATAGTCACACTGAGAACACATAGATACACTCTCAGGCACATATGCCTCACACATTATGCCCAGATACACCACCCGACTGTGCACAGGGAAGATCCCCCACCGTGCACACAGCACAAACAAGACCCGACTGTGCACAACCTGTTTACACGAGTAATTATATATATATATATAGATAGGTATATCAAAATATGTAGAAATTGAATAAGTTAGATAGATAAATCCTTAATGAACATTTCATCGAACACTTAGGGTGCTGAAATCGAACCCATACACAGAACTTCTAAAAACCCAAATGAAACCCCTAAACGAGATCTGAATCTTCACGTTGGAGGGTGAAATCAGTCTACAAGCAAACCCTAAGGGTTAGGGTTCACGAAAAATTGGGGAAACCAAATGTTGGGACACCTAAACCCTAGAATTTCTTAGGTCTTCCTGTAGGATCTTAGAAATCGAGATCCATACAACAAGGTAGGTTTTCTAATGGCCACAACAACAGAAATCAGAGATTAAATGAATAAAAATAGGATTTTACCTATAGGGAGATGGTTTCCCTATGAAAGTTCTTCTTCCCCAAGGTTCCTTGACCCAAGCTCCTTGTTCTCCTTGCTTTGAAAGAGGAAAAATGAAATCCCTAGGGTTTGCTCTCGAAATTTGGGTGGGGAAATGGTTTCCTGGATGGAGGCTAGGGTTTCTCCTTTCTACATGAAGGAAGAGAGGGTTCCCTTTTATATTAAACCAAACTAGGGTTTCTAATGCATAAGTTAGGTTAAACCCCCTATGTTAGGTCATGTTGAACCTAAATAACTCAGGTTTAGGCCTTCTAGGGTTTGAGGTTCCACCCTAAAATTAGAATTCTAGGGTTTCACTAGAATTGGGTTTCAAATTAGGGTTTAGTCATACTGACTTCTAGGGTTTGACCTAACCCAACACAACCAACATCAAATAAATAGTTTTAAAAATCTCAGCAGGTTAATTAAACACATAATTATCCAAAATAGTGAAATTACCCAAATGCCCTTATCTGGAAAAGTAGTAGTGACAAGTCTACCCTCCTAAAAGAAATTTCGTCCTCGAAATTTGGACTGAACAGAACAAGAATAAAATCTGGAAGGGATATACCTCAAGTCTAGAAGAGATACGGGTATTGCTCGCGCATTTCGTCCTCTCTCTCCCAGGTCGACTCCCCTGGAGAGTGATGTCTCCATGCAACACGAACCAAAGGAATAGTTTGGTTCCGCAACACCTTCTCTTTGCGGTCCAAGATCTCTACGGGCTGCTCAGGGTAGCTGAGCGTCGGACCAACCTCAATCTCCGAGTGATCAAGTACATGACTAGGGTTTGCCACGTACCGTCTCAGCTGCGACACGTGAAACACATCATGCACTCCCTCTAATGCAGGCGGCAAGTCTAGTCTATACGCCACTGCACCTACCCTTGCAAGAATACCGAAGGGTCCGATGTAGCGTGGGCTAAGCTTCCCGCCTCGACCAAAACGAATCGTGCCACGCGTCAGAGAAATCCGTAGGAATACTAGATCGCCAACCTAAAACAAAACAGTCTTAATACGCAGTCTAAACAAACAGACACAAGCCAGAAAAATAATAATCTATACCTGAAACTCAAGGGATCTACGGTGGCTGTCGGCCCAATGCCGCTGTCTGTCCTGCACCACTCGCAGTCTGTCTCTGATGAGTTTTACCTTTTCTGCTGCATCCACGATCATTTCTGGTCCTAGCAAGGCTCTCTCTCCAACGTCGTCCCAAGATAACGGTGTACGACATCTCCTTCCATAAAGAGCCTCAAATGGTGACATCTCGATGCTGGCCTGGTAGCTGTTATTGTAGGCGAACTCTACCAGGTGTAGATGATCCTCCCAAGAACCTCCGAGATCTAGAACGCAATTACATAGCATATCCTCTAGAGTCTGAATAGTCCGTTCAGACTGCCCGTCTGTCTGGGGGTGGTATGCGGTACTGAACTTGAGCTGAGTGCCCAAGCTAGCCTGCAGACTCCTCCAGAAGTGGGAAGTGAAACGGCTATCCCGATCCGAGATAATGCTTACAGAAACTCCATGAAGTCTAACGATCTGTCGCACATACATCTCTGCTAGCCTTTCTGTCGACGTGCCCACCTTGAAAGGTAAGAAATGGGCTGATTTGGTTAACCTGTCCACGATGACCCAAATCGCGTCCTTCCCTCCTGGAGAACGTGGAAGCCCTGAAACGAAATCCATAGTCACGTGCTCCCATTTCCACTCTGGAATCGGTAAAGGTTGAAGCAAACCACCTGGCCTTTGCCGGTCTGCCTTTACCTGCTGGCACACTAGACACCGAGATACGAAGTGTGCTACCTCGCGCTTCATTTCATACCACCATACGTGCTCCCTCAAGTCTCGATACATCTTGTTGGCACCGGAATGCATCGAGTACTGAGAGCGGTGTGCCTCCTGGTACGGTAGGTACCCTGTCTGGTCCTCTCTGGGCGGCTGCTCCACCCTGACCTGAACGAATCGTAGGGCAATCCTTCAGCTGGTGTGTCGTCGATCCGCAGGATAGACATGAGCCCAATCTCTTCCTGCAGATATCTCTAGTATGTCCTATTTTCCCGCAGTACGTATACTGGATGGCGGGCTGGTTCTGTCTCTGTTGCTGCTGCTGGACCTGCCCTCGGGCTGGTGCCTGATGCTGCTGCTGAAAGGGTCTCTGCTGTTGCTGCTGAAAGTGTGGACGCTTGCCCGGTCCCGTACTGCTGTTTGCTCCTCCGGAACCATCGCGTTCCCTCTTGGGCCTGAGGCCCAAGTCGTCCTCGGCTATCTGGGCATCCATCAATATGCCCTCGTAGGTAGCTGTGCGACGTCCCGACGTGCAAGACTTGATCTCCCTTGTCAGCCCCTTTCTGAACTTTTGGGCCCTGTCCCCCGGATCTCTAGTCATCGACGGTGCGAAGCAGCTCAGGCGGAAAAACTCCGCGGCATACTCATCGACTGATGAGCTCCCCTGGGCTAAGTCATGGAACTGACTCTCCAAAGCTTCCAGGGCAACATCAGGAAAGAACTTCTCCTTAAAGAGCTCCTTGAAATCCTCCCAAGTGAGTCCCCTGCGCAAGAGTCTCGGCTCCGTGCGAAACCACGTCAAGGCAATATCGAACATCTGGCTGCCAGCGGCCTCGATCTGGAGGGCCTCTGGAAGCTGTGCCAAGCGCAAGTTCCCTCGATGTCCTCTAGCCAATCATCGACGTAGAGTATCCCTTCTGTCCCCTTGAACTCCCGAGGCATCATCCTCTTGAAATCCACAATAGTGCCCGGCCTCTGGTGGTGCTGATCAGGACGCTGCTGCTGCTGAGTAACTCTCTCTACAGCCTGGAGAGCCACTTGATGAGCATTCTCCATGTTCACCCTCATCATCTCTGTCTGGGCCTGATGTGCCTCAGCCTGCACTCTCTGGGCCTCTGCCGACGTCCTCTGGGCATCGACCATGCCCTGAATCAAAGCGAACATCTGTGCCCCATCGACAGGCATACCTCCTGGATACTGAACTGGTGGTGGTGGTGGTGGTGGTGCCGTCGTAGCTATGGGGACCCTCTGAACAGGTGGTGGAGGACCCCCGAATGCTGCAGACACTCCCACATGTACTGGAGATGTAGGAGGCGCTGCGGATGTCTGTCCGGCAGGGCGAGAGGTGGCAGACCTCTCTGAAGCTGCTGCTCCGAGTCTCTGTGACCTGGTCCTCGGCATCCTGAAGACAGATCGAAAGATTTAATTAAGGCAATAGGCACGATATCATCAAGGAAGGACAAAAATTCTAAAGGAAAGATCATTAAGAATAGTATCATAAAAATCAGAATTCCCTAATTGTGATTGAGCATATCCTCGGCCAAATTCCTATTTCCTAAAACAGGCTCGTAGTAATACTCTAAGCGAGCACCACTACGATATCGCTCTAATACGAATCTATGACTCGACCTGCATGGGCCACCACTAAAAATGTGTCACGACCCGCACCCGGAATTTGGGCATGAGTCGTGGATACGTCCAGTCTACGCCACAGCATCGGCGGTAGAACGCTGTCTAGGTCTCAACATATAATGTATCCTGCCAATAGTCTCAACTCCGCACGGAGGACAATGATAAAAATTCACAGTTCTATAATATACTCAATCACAAGCTATAAGAAATAATGGCACGATGGAAATAGAAAAGAGTTCTAATAAAAATAACCACAATAATCCAACTCAAATCCTGGTCTAAATGACCTCACAAAGTCACAAAATAATAAATACAACTCAGTCTTGTCTAGAACAATAATTGCAGAAAAACAGTCTAAGTACAGCCAGGTACATTCTCCTCTAGGCTAGGCAACTCCTCTGGGTTTCTGGAGTGAAATCTCCCTCTAATCCTGGGCCGTAATTAGTGGGGCAAAGATCCTCCAGGTCCTCTGAAAAATGTTATCCAGTCAGGATTGGAGCGAAGCACAAGCACTAACAGCAGTTTCATTAAATTGACAAAGACTATAAACAGTGTAAGAAATACAAGATGAAAATAAATGCTAGAAATGTAAAGTACTGGAGAAATAGAAATAGGCAATAGAGCATCTAGCAATGAACAATAGACAGTGAATGCTAGAACAAGTAGTGAATGCTGGAACAAGTGAATCTGAATAAGAATAGACATCTAACTAAGTGTTTGAATTATCAGTTTATTATGTGATCGGCTTGGGACTTGATCAGGCTGGTTATATATGATTAACTATGATTCTTGTAGGTCAGGCTAACCATATGGTTAGCTATGATGCATGTAGTGGTCAGGTTAATCATATATAACAGCTATGATGCATGTAAGATGGTCAGGCCGCACCCAACGTGAGAAGTGGGGTGAGCTATGATGCATATAAAGGATTTGGATATGATCACATAATCTACTAATAATTCCCCATCCCCCAGCTAGCACGATGGATTCCCAATCACGACTCCTCATGATGGGGATCTAGGGTGCTAACCCGTGTATCCATAGTGTCGGAATCAAGTATGTAATACAACTGCATTATAGAAATAATCAACAATGAAAACTGTCAGAGAATGTACTCGCCTGTGGTCCTGAGCAAGATGTGAGGATCGATGTCCAAAGTGGGATCACAATGACCTATTTGTGGAATATAATTGTCAAAATACTGAATTAAGGAAATAAACATGTTTAACAATTTTAATTATGAGGCCTCTAGGTCATACTAGAACTTCTGGTCAATACTAGTCAACTTGGTCTCATACTAGGCCAATTCTGAGGTTTACTGGTCAATACTAGGTTAACTTGGATTGTTACTTGGTTATACCAGGTTTGGCTAGGTCGTACTAAGGTATTCTGGCTATAATGGTAAATACCTAGCCAATACTAGACTATTTAGACAATACCTTATACTACGTATCATAGAGATATAATATGTACTTAGTTCCTTAACCAAAACTCAATTAACTCCTCACCTGCAATACTCTGATACACTAACCCCAGAGATCCTACTGATACTAAGATACTAACCCATCACTTATTGTTTACTAATACACATACAGCCACACACTGACTAAACTGACACATTGAGACACTCACACACACACACAGACACTGGTATACCCCCTCAGATATTACACTGACTGGACTGCTATATAACACACACAGGATACTGTCACACCTCACATAGGCACTGACTTCACCCTGTTCTAACTGATGCTCTTCACAGGAATACACAGCCATGTATTCACTGCTAAACACAGGGAATACACTATGAACCTGGAACAAATCACTCCACACACACACAACACTATAGACCCTGGGAATTTCACTCTACACACACACTAGTTAACCCTAAGCTAAACACACACAGGCCCACTTACACTGATACACAGCATAACTCCTACACTGATGCACAACACCTAATATCTAGACACACTAAGACACAGGTTCACAGTCTGAACTGTTCAGACTACCCTGGTTCTCACACTCACACACACAGGCAATTCAAATACCTATACACTAGATTCACACAGGAAAACCTATCTAACTGATACCTAGTACCCTCTGCACAGTTGGACAAAATACGGATACCTTAAATTCCAACCACATAACCCCTACACTGAAATTGCCAACCCACTGAAACCCCGGATACACTGCTACTGATACATAAACACAGGTTCCCCACTAACCTACAGCTACACTAACTCTACATACTGGAAATAAAATCCTGCACACACATAATTTCTGAGATGAGAATTCCTCACACACATATGTGCACAGACATAGGTTCATTCAGTGAAACTTACTAATACCTGACACTCAAAGACACATGTATGTGAACTCTTCACTGAACATCATACACACACACACATGGGCTAAACTGATACACTCTTATACTGATACACACCCAGTTCACACAACCACAGCCAATTTAAAACCCTCATTCATTGGTACCATAACTTCCTATACTACCACACCCAGGTACTGAAATCTGAAGGAACCTAGGACACACACACACACAGGTTCTAGATACTGAGATTACACACACTAAGGTTCCCTCTCACTCAGATACACTCATAGTACCTAGACACCCTTAGGCAAGACACACTGGTTTCTCACCTAACTGACACACACAGGAAATGCTAAGACACACACTCTGCTGTACATAGACACTGAACTTCATATTCACACACACACACACAGGCATCTGGGTACACTGGTACAACACTGCCACACACAGTCACTGCTAGTACACACACTCACACAACACCAATTCACTGCACACACACACACAGTTTACATATTAACACTGATTCACTGTCTGATACACTAGAATTCACTGCACACAAGTTCTCACTGATACTCAGGGATACACAGGCACTTAAGTTCACTCACTCACTGGAAATCATACTGCATTCTCCTCTAGACACTATACACAATAGTCACACTGAGAACACATAGATACACTCTCAGGCACACATGCCTCACACATTATGCCCAGATACACCACCCGACTGTGCACAGGGAAGATCCCCCACCGTGCACACAGCACAAACAAGACCCGACTGTGCACAACCTGTTTACACGAGTATATATATATATATATATATATATATATATATATATATATATATATATATATCAAAATATGTAGAAATTGAATAAGTTAGATAGATAAATCCTTAATGAACATTTCATCGAACACTTAGGGTGCTGAAATCGAACCCATACACAGAACTTCTAAAAACCCAAATGAAACCCCTAAACGAGATCTGAATCTTCACGTTGGAGGGTGAAATCAGTCTACAAGCAAACCCTAAGGGTTAGGGTTCACGAAAAATTGGGGAAACCAAATATTGGGATACCTAAACCCTAGAATTTCTTAGGTCTTCCTGTAGGATCTTAGAAATCTAGATCCATACAACAAGGTAGGTTTTTTAATGGCCACAACAACAGAAATCAGAGATTAAATGAATAAAAATAGGGTTTTACCTATAGGGAGATGGTTTCCCTATGAAAGTTCTTCTTTCCCAAGGTTCCTTGACCCAAGCTCCTTGTTCTCCTTGCTTTGAAAGAGGAAAAATGAAATCCCTAGGGTTTGCTCTCAAAATTTGGGTGGGGAAATGGTTTCCTGGATGGAGGCTAGGGTTTCTCCTTTCTACATGAAGGAAGAGAGGGTTCCCTTTTATATTAAAACCAAACTAGGGTTTCTAATACATAAGTTAGGTTAAACCCCCTATGTTAGGTCATGTTGAACCTAAATAACTCAGGTTTAGGCCTTCTAGGGTTTGAGGTTCCACCCTAAAATTAGAATTCTAGGGTTTCACTAGAATTGTGTTTCAAATTAGGGTTTAGTCATACTGACTTCTAGGGTTTGACCTAACCCAACACAACCAACATCAAATAAATAGTTTTAAAAATCTCAGCAGGTTAATTAAACACATAATTATCCAAAATAGTGAAATTACCCAAATGCCCTTATCTGAAAAAGTGGTAGTGACACTTGCAGATACTGGATCATCCGAGGGAGCGATAGGCGTACCCCATCCCCAAGACCCAAAAATTCTGGTTTTGATTACCTAGAGTTGCTATCATATAAAGGGGTATAATGTATGGAATGATACTTTTGTAAATAGAGAACCCAGTCCCTTGATTTGCCCCGAATACTCAGTTGGCTAAATGCAATGCATTGCAACAATGTCCCTCCGCTGCCTACTCGATTAATGTGATGATAGCCAAACTTTAACAATGTCGCCTTGTGCGGGCACAACCCCAGGATCGCACGACATCATGTCCAAAAATCAAATGACCATACGCGCTCCACGAGAGCGCCGAGGCATGGTGATTCACGTCCGGTGCACCGAGGCACGGTGATTCGCGTCCGTCCCCCGCGGGGGAAACGGTGGTCGGGAGGCCCTCGAGGCCAAGGCGTGACATAATGGTATCAGAGTAGATTCGATTCCTTGCCCAATCTATTGCTATGACTCTGAGATTTGCTCAATATGGTATTGTAATAGAGCGTTCCATACAATAAGTCCATAGATATTCTCAAAGTGCAAATGTTTTCTAGACTTGAATTGCTTAATTGTTTTGATTCAGTACGACAAGGGATGAGGGCTATCGCTGCTCGGAATATCGAGAAGTTTATCCTTGAAGTTTCGAGGATAAAACTTTTTGTTGGTGGGTAAGTATGTAGTGCCCCGCTCCGCGTCGACACTATGTATCAAGGTGAGTAGACAAAACTTTGTTCTCTGATTCTTGCACACCTTAATAATATCTGAGTATTTTGAATGCTTATTTTCTTAAAGAGAATGATAGAACCTGTCTTGCATGCTAATAAACGAACTCACCTAGCTTTTTTTTGAAACGAATATGTCTGCTTAACTAAGAAACCTGAAATGCCTGTCTAAAAGTATGTGTTTACATAAACATGTTCACTATCGCCTATGCTCCGAGAGAACCATATCGTGTGCCTGAATATGTTCAAAGATAAGGCGGCTTGCCCCACAACAAAGAATATAGTCTGATGGTTCGTTTCGTCTGCATACTAGAGTTTATTTGATAGTGTTTTCATGCATTCATATCAGTCAAACAATGGCTATTGG
This sequence comes from Iris macrosiphon, assembly GCA_036927795.1. NCBI lineage: Eukaryota > Viridiplantae > Streptophyta > Magnoliopsida > Asparagales > Iridaceae > Iris > Iris macrosiphon. Next base: position 90,650,367 of record JAYESA010000017.1, on the reverse strand, counting down.
TGCAAAGCAACCATGCATCACGACTGCTACAGAGATAGTGGAAAGCAACCATATGTCACAGCTACCAATAATATCAGATAAATGAGTCATTGGTTAGCTGGATCAACCGCTGCCGATTCTGAGATACTCGGGGACCGTACTGCATATAAGATAGTTTATTGTGTTGACTTGGATAGAGGACCGCCCCTAGATATGCATTTGTGTCTATATGTACATTTGTCCCAAGAGTCTTTGAGTATAGCTCACGAGACACGCTGCGCACACCCTGAAACAGAACGAACGGCTTATCTTGCTTGCTTATATCCAATATGAAACTATGTTTTCAAAGATGTTTTATAAAGGAAGTAATATGACTCTGCTATCAAACTGCATGAAATGAACATAGGTAAAACTAGAAAGATCACTAGTAATATAATATTTTATAACATGATTACTTAGTGTTGGTTTTAGTGAATGCTTGCTTCTGTTCAGTTGTTTATCTCACCAGTACTTATAAAAGTGATGACCCACCAACAGTTTACTTGCTAGTAGGTACTGGATCGTCCGAGGGAACGATAGGCGTGCCCCATCCCCAAGACCCAAAAATTCTGGTTTTGATTGCCTCGAGTTGCTATCATATAAAGGGGCATAATGTATGGAATGATGCCTTTGTAAACAGAGAACCCAGTCCTTCGATTTGCCCCAAATACTCAGTTAGCTAAATGTATTGCATTGCAACAATGTTCCTCCGCTGCCTACTCGATTGATGCGATGATAGCCAAACTTTACCGATGTCGCCTTGTGCGGGCGCAACCCCAAGCTCGCACGACATCACGTCCCGGTATCAAACGGCCATACGTGCACCGCAGGATCGCCTAGGCACGGTGATTCGCGTCCGGTCCCCCTGATGGGGAAACGGTGGTCGGAAGGCCCTCGGGGCCGGGGCGTGACAGTTTTCGTCTTTGAATTTTGAGGACAAAATTATTTTAAGGATGGTAGATTTGTCACTACCATATTTTCTAGGAAAGAGTATTTTAGTCATTTCATAATTAATTAAATATTGTGCATGTTAAATAATTATTTGTTATATTATTTAATTTTTGTTAGATGTTGGTTATTTGTTTTGGACTTGTGTTAGTGGACCTAACTAGTTTAGTTTAGACTCATGGACCAACATGTATTAATTGTTAGAATTGAGCCCAACTAGAAGCCCATTGATTAGGAGGATAATTAGTTTAATTAAACCATTAAACTAGAATATTTTCTCCTTAATTATTTCTTTATGAGAGGCCCCAAGGGGTATAATGGACATTACATAGTGACTTGAGGAAGGGGTAAGGGGAGGCCGGCCTATTAAAGAAGAGCGAAAAAGTTTCTCTCCTCTTTTCATTTGAAAACTAGATATAGAATTTCCCTCAACCAAATTTCTTCATTCCCATATCATTTTACTACCAAATTTCTTCCCAATTCGTTCCCAAATCACCATTGGAGACTAGTAGATTAAGTATCTAGAAGGAGGAAGCAAGGATCTACAAAGAGGAGCAAGGATCTACAAGTTGGAGGCTAATTTCATCACATTTGGAGGTTGCATTGGGAATCCATCTCCCAATAGGTACAATTCAGTTTTTCTCTTAATTTAGGTTCTAAATATGAGAATTAACCATGAGAAATTAACCCATATGCATAGGCTACCCATAGAATTTGATTTTGAGTTCATAGGAGGCCTATTGAGAAAGTTATGGTACTTTTTGTGTGAATTTTGGGAGAATTCCGAGATTGACACTTGTTGTGTTTGTCAATTGGTCCTATAGATCAATTTGACACGTGTTTGTGTGTTTGGGGCTAGTGTCGTGTCCACATTTGGGTACATGTTGGTCGTATCCCAACAATTTGGTGATACGTGTTGATTTGGGGGGTTTTTCTCCGACACGGGACTTTGTGCATGTCATATTTTGACACGGACACGTAGATTTGTGTTTGACTCTTCGTATTATTTATAAATAATATATTAGACTTGCTCGTGTCCTTTGGGGTATGTTTGGATGTGTGGTGGACTCGTGTCGCAAGCGTATCCTATATCTAGTGGGATACGGGTGTGATGCACTCAATGTATTTGTGCATTTTATTTCTAGATCTATTTTCCTTTGTTCTTAGTCATTATAATATATAATTATATGCATGTATATATATATTGTTATGTATAAATATATTTATATGTGTTAGTGTATCATATGTCTATGTACCTATGTGTTATGTATATTTGTAGCTATACTTCTACATATGTAGTAGCTATTAAATATAGTAGTGTATATATGTATATGTTATGTGTATATATATATATATATATATATATAAATATATATATATATATATATATATATATATATATATATATATATATTTATATTTATATATATATATATATATGTGTGTGTGTGTGTGTGTGTGTGTGTGTGTGTGTATGTTATACTATATATATATATATATATATATATATATATATATATATATATATATATATATATTAGTGTATAAGAGAGAGAGAGGGGGGCTCAACGTATAGTAACAGTAGCAGTAGATTCAGCAACAACAACAGCAGTGGCTTCAGCGACAACAGCAGCAGCAGCATTAGCGACAGTAGCAGTATACAGCAACAACAACGGCTTTAGCGACAACAGCAACAGCAACAGCCTTCAGCGACAACGGCAATAATTTCCACAACAACAGTATTTGCAACAGCAGTTTCGGTGACAGTTTGCCTATATAGTGATATCTATGTATCTATGTAGCTAATAGGTATATGTATGGTATTGGTGTATATGTATATATTTCATAATTGGTATTTATGCATTAGTATACTATATTTTTATTAGTTGGTTGTTAGCATATAGTTATTAGTGGGTAGTTAGTATATATATATGAGGTTTTGACAATTACCTTGAGATACCAAGGTAAATATCAAGGTATTTGGGGATACCCAAGGTATTGGGTTTGGGTATCAAGATAGAGGTTTAGTAGTGCAATGCCAAGTTGGTTCAAAACTAAGGTATCCATTTAATATTTATAACTAGGATTTATATATTTAATGTTGCTTGAATGTACATATGTGATATTCATCTCTGTTGTTTGCGTATCCTGAGATACGGTATCCTAGTATCCTAAGATGTAGCTTGTATGACCTAGATTCATAGTGTATGAACCCAACATCATTGAGATAGACTCATGCAACCTAGAACTAGGTAGTTTAACCAAGTTTGACCGGTTTGACTTATAGTTGACCTAGTTTGACTGTGTTGACTTAGAAATGGCTGTTTGACCTAGATGTTGACTAGTTTAACTTATTTTCATTCTGAAATCTTGCATTGATGTTGTATTCTATATCTAGGTTTTTGAGACACCATATCATACATCTGTAAGACTATTCACCGGACTACAGACGAGTACATTCCCTGATAGCTTCTCATTTATGATATCCTCTATGTTCATTGTATTTAGTGTAGATATCCTTGTTCTCTTGACACGATGGTTACACGGATTGGTATATCCGGATCTCATCATGAGATGTTATTCCTTTGTATATAGTGTATCTTGTGCAAGCCTTCTTTCATTGATTATCTTGTACATGTACAGACACTGATTCTCGGGAAGACTAGCTATCTTCTTGGGGAATCTTGTGCCATAGCGTCCATGGTTGGATCTATTATACCAGTCAAGGGTGGGAATTATTTTTGTATAGATATGTGATCATACCCATATTGTATCTTGTTCTTGTATAGTGTTAATCATACACCACACATATAATTAGCCAGGCCATAAATCTTGTATCAAGTTCCCAAGTCGATCACATGTTAAAGCTAGTACTCACACACTTAGTCATTAGTATTCTTGTTCATTGTCATATTGTTTATTATTGTATTTATTCCAGTATTTTCTTATTGTATATCTCTTGTATCTATTGTACATCTTGTATATTCACATCTATTTACTGTTACATAGTTTTTATCATTGATTAGAATTGTTGTTAGAGATGTACTCTGCTCCTTTTCTAACTGGATATATTTTTCCCAGACGACACTGAGGAGTGGTACCCTACACATTATGGACCTCAGGATATTGTGGGCTTAGAGTCAGAGACCCTGGCTCAGGAGGGACTTATCCCGACTGAGACAGATGACCCGGGACTTGTAGCTTCTTAGTATTTTTTTGTACTGGATTTGTCTCCAGCTTATTTGTTAGTATTCTTTCAGACTCATTGATGTTATTATTTTAGACTCATGAGTTGTATGTGACTATTCTATTCTTTATCATTTTCGTGTTCATTTCCATCTTAGATATGTGATTGAGTATATTGATATTGTTGGTGGATCATTATGATGTTAGATAGATTACCCAAACTGCGTTCTACCGTCGATTCTGTGGCATAGGCTGGGCGTTGTTCCCGACTTGCATCCCCACATCGGGTGCGGGTTGTGACAGTGTCTAAGTATTAGAGTCTAGTTAAGGTAATGGGTTTACCTAGAGATAGAGGGTTAGGTATTAGTAAGTTATGGTAATTTAGTTAAGATACACTAAGTTATTGGTTATATAAAGTCTACATATATTATGATATATAGAATAAGGTATTATCTAGTATACTTAATATCAGCTAGTAATTACTAGTATTAACTAATATACTTAGAAATTAACTAGTATGAACCTAGAATCAAGGTATTGACTTAGGTTGACCTAGTTTCAAGCTAGTTTATCATGTTTATAATTCCAAAATACTGTTTTGACTTGTAATTCATATTTAGGTCTTTGAGATACCGAAATAGTCATTGTTTGATACTCAACATCGGACCACAAGAGATTATATTCTCTGATAGTTTTCATTATTGGATAATTACTATGATTCAAGTATTTAGAAATATTATACCTGATTCCTAACACGATGGTACAGACATTGGATCTTCAGTCTTGGGATGTTACCTTGACTCATCACATTAATTTTGGATATTATTCATCATATTGATATTGGATATTGGATACATTGGATAGTGATGTGTCATGGTTGGATTTATCGTACCAATCAAGGTGAAAGAAGTACTAGCTAGATATATGATCAAGAATTATTAGCAAGTAGTATAAATCATCGACTACTAGCTAATCATATACTTCACTTATGATTGAGCTAGTTTTCCCTTAGTATAAATCATTGAATCTCCCAAGCCGATCACATATCTAAATAGTATTTCAAAATACTAAGTATAGTTGTAGTTCTTCTTGTTCAGTTCATAGATTACATTGCCTTGCACCTGATACTTGTAGTTCATGTTCTCTTCCACTTCATATATGCATTGGTTATGCCATATTGCTTACATTAACTGTCTCTCTTCACTATTTATCATTATATTAGTTTATTGTTTTCTCATCATACGTTTCATCCTCCATTTACTGTTTTATAGTCTTTGTCAATTAATTAGAACTGTTATTGGGTTGTACTCGTTCCATCCTGACTAGATAATATTTTTTAGTTGATTTAAAGGATTTGTGTCCAACATACTACGGACCATATGAGGGAGTAGCAACCATGGACCCTGCCATTCAGGAGTGATTACTGAGAGGTCTAGCCGGTGTCACCAGTTTTTTTTGTTATATTTGCTTAGCATTTTTGGTACTATATTTGTCTCTAGCCTCTAGACTATTGCGATATTGTTATTATATTCCTCCTAGACTTATATTGGTATTGTTAGACTTATTTAGAATTGATGTTGATATTATAGACTATCTAGTATTATGACTTTGTGACTTCAGTTATTTTATATGATATCGTTCCATTACCTTCCTTCTAGCATATTGTGATTGAGTATTGAATTATCATTATATATTGTCATCTTGTCCTCCGTATGGAGTTGAAATATCATTGACATATTATATATATTATTGTATGAGATAGATAGATAGTATTGTTGACCTAGACAACGTTCTACCGTCGATATTGCGGTGTAGGCTGGACATGCTCACGTACTTGTGCACTCACATCCGGGTGCGGATTATGACACATTATTGTGGTGGCCCATGTAGGTCAGGCTTCATAATTAGTGCGATACCGTGATAGTGCAACAGCTTAGTTGTACTGTTGCGAGCCTACGATAGAATATATGATATAGGATACCAGGATGAGAGAGATGATACCCAATCAAAACTAGGAATTCTAATCTTACTTGAAATTGCTAATCTTGATTCATTCTGAATATTTTTCTATCCTTGATATTGATGTCCTTCTTTGATAATATCTTACCTTGTGCGATATTGATTTCTTCTTATTTCGATCTGTCTTTAGGATCTCGTCGAAGACCAGATCTTAGCATTTGGGAGCAGCTTCAGAGAGGTCGACGACTTCCTGACCTCCTATTCGGGAAGTAGCTGGCATTGTTCTGCCTGCTTAGAGGGTTGTTCCTTTGGATTCCCCAGTGCATGTAGGAGCCTCAGCTATGTTCGAGGGTCCTCTTCCTCCACCCCCAGTGCCAGCTGATGTGGCCCAGATGTTCGTATTATTTTGAGAGATGATGGAGGCGCAGAGGGCCCAGGCAGAGGCCCAATAAACACAGGAAGATGTAATATGGCTGAGTATTGAGAATTCCTATCAGGTTTCCCTAGCCTCAATTAAGAGTGTGGCTCCTCCACAGCCAGAGGTTATTCAGCACAAGCCGGGCAATATCCAAGATTTTAAGAAGTTGGGTCCCTGAAACTTCAAGGGGATAGAGGATATCATCTCTGCCGACAATTGGCTCGAGGATATCTAGAATATCATATGTTTGTCTTGTCTCCCTGAGGATTTGAAGGTCGAGGAAGTTGGGTTTTAGATGCTAGATATCGCTAGCACCTGGTTTTGGAATGAACCACTTATGGCTAATCCGGGGCTGCCTTATAAAGGTTTCAAGGACCTTTTCAAGAAAATTTATTCCTTCAGACGAATTGGCTTGACTTAGAGAGAAAGTTCCTGAACCTGCAACAAGAAGGCATATCAGTTGAGGTGTATGCCGCAAAGTTTGGCAAGTTGAGCAAATATACAGGATATATGGTGCGGGACCCGAAGATCAGAGCTAGTCGCTTCCGGGAGGGCCTGAACTGGGAAGTGAAGGTCCACTTTTCTTCTATCCATGATATGTATACAGTGATCCTTGTGGAGGCCCGCAAGATCAAGAGATTTGAGCTTGAGGCCTAAGAGGGATCGTGATTTCTTGGGTGGTGCAAGTAGCAGTGCGGGACTAGCCAAGCATCCCCAGCTCCAGTAGAGAGCATTTCACCAGCAACAAAAGATTCAGGCACTGTTTCGTGCTCCAGTTTAAGCTCCAATTAAGCAGATGCCACAACAGCCTCAGAGGCAGGTGCAACCGGTTTCTCAATGCACCTATTGCAAGAGGTCTGGGCACACTTGGGAGGTTTGCAGGAAGAGGCTAGGAGCGTGATTGTATTGTGGATCTACAGAGCATCTGGTAAAAGATGGTCTCCTAACCCTTCATCGTCCATGTCAGTGTGCAGATCCAGGGCACAGAGGTGGGGTTAGGCCACCTGTGGCACCGCAGATTGCTCAGCTGTAAACCTCCTGATTTTTCAGGAATTTTTAAAATAGATTTTTCATAATTTTTTGGAATTTTCTGGGATTTTTAATTAATTAAACTAAGGTGTTTTAATTATTAAAGGATTTTTAAATGATGTTAAATAATATTAAAATATTATAAAAATAATATTTTTTGGTGTAAAATAAAAAATTAGACATAGGATAATTTTTCAGGAATTTATTGGACCTCGGAAGCATTTTTAAAGCCCTAAAAACTATGATATATTTAAACCTAATTAAACCAAACCAAACCACTGTTGAACCGAACCAAACCAACCCAGCCTTAACGGGCCGGGTCGGATCCGAATCGAACCCGACCCGCTTAGACCCGACCCGACCCGCCTAAAACCCTAACCCCTAAATCCTCGTCTCCCTCGACTCCTCTCCTCCTGGCGGCCTTTTCTGCCGCCGTGGCTGCCGGCGACCCTTTCCCTTCCTCTTCCCCAAACGCCCAGCCGCCTCCCTTCCTCTTCCTTGAACCTCCGGCCGTTCTACTCCCCTTTTCCCTCTATATAAACCCTACTCCGGCCACCCGAGTTTTCTCCTCTCCTCCGTCTTCTCCGGCTAGCTCCCTACGCCTCCGGCTGAACTTCTCCGCCCCGAGTTCCAGCAGCCCCGAGCCACCTCCCTTCGTCCTAGGCCCATCCCTCCAGCAGCTCCGTCCAGCCGCCCCGACTTTGGCCCACAGCAGCAGAAGCTGAGCCCTAGCCCCCAAGCCTAGCCGCCCCGACTCCGCCCAGCCCTTTACGCCCTAGCACCGGCCGCCTGAGCCGCCACCGGCGCACCCGAGCCCCCGGCCGCCTTCGACAGCACCTCAACCAGCCGCCCCGAGCCCAGCGAGTCTCCGGACACAGAACCCTGCAGCACCCGGACACAGCCCTGACACTGTGTCAGTGTCTCGTGTCGACTCGCGGACACAGGAAATTCCGATTTCACGGAGCCCTGTTCAGGTAACCCGTTCTCTCTTCTCGTTGCTCTGTTTCTCGTTCCGTCAGTTGTGACGCGAACTCTGCGTGACCCTTTCGATGCCTATACAACCCGCTCGGTGCGTCGCATCCTGTGGCGATCGCGAATCGCGATCCAAAAATAGGAAAACCAACGCCCTATTTTACCCCGGAACTGAGTACGCCCCGTCAAACATGATGACTTGGTCGCGTGCGGTCTTCACCGAAACGTGCACATCGTCGATACGGACGTACTAGATTTTGCAGAAGTTGATTTGGATGTGTGTGCACACCGAAATCAACGTGTATCCACCGACAACGCCCCGTATCCGCATGTTCTGAATCTTGTTATAACTTAGTGTACACATGTCGGATCAAAACAAAACTTGCACCATCGGACTCATAGCAATACGCTGGTCCTGTGACCCAAGTTTGGTTCGATTCTGAGAACGTTGACAAAATCGCGTATCGTGGGCCCCACGGCTCCACTTGATAGGCGATTTTGTGAACGGCTCATCGGAATCCAGATCTGGAAGTTCCGTTGGGTTCGTATCATCGTTCCTGACTTGTTGTCACTAAGTTAGACAAAATTGGAGACCTTTATTCCTGACACAGTTTTTGGTGCGAAGCGGCCCATATGTGGACCCCGCTTTGACCAAAAACTGTCATTTTTGCCCCTGTGTCCAAATTGGACTCAAGGACAGGCGTTTCTAGCTATTTAATATTTTCTAAATCTGATGGTGATGTCTATATCAGCAACCGGAGGAGTCCCTGCAGAACCCGCTGAAGTCAGAGCTACAGTGGAGCCAGAACCCCAGGCAAGTGTACCTTGCCAAATCCTGCAGTTCTTGTTACATATTTTTTGTCATATTTATACATTGTTGTACATGCTTGACCTAGGACCGTGTGACTTTACTTAGCGTCCGATTATAGTCGGGTGCCAACACTGTACGCAGAGTTGTGTAACGTCACCTAGACATGGATACCGAAACCCTATACTTCTCGTGCTTGCATTATCACGTACGTTATACCCAGGACACCTGACACTATTCATGAGACAGAATCTTCCTGAGATATTCATGGTGATTCTGTATAGGATACAGGTTTCATGACCTAGACATTATATGCTTAGATCTTATTATGACTTGCTGCATTAGTTTTGATCTTGCGTGTCATGGACATGAGACGTGTGATTACATTGGGTGGGAAGAGACACACAGGCTATAGGTTGATTATATTATGATGGTGTCGTAGTCTCCCTTTTGAGCTAGACAAACCACATGATATCGCTGCTACCGGCTCCCCGACACAGAGCTTGTAGTGGTCTCAGCCTGAGTTCTAGTGCTGCTCTCATCTTGCATTTCACTTAGCTGGTTACATATTTACCTATTGTTTCATTTACTATTGTACTGCATTTATTTTGGCTTGAGTTATCTTGTACCTTGCTATGTCCCCTGAGAACCTGGATCCGGATTATGTCCCCAGGATCAGTAGACGAGATCGATCCCGCGGTATACGGGACAGGAGCATTAGCAGGAGCAGAAGCAGGAACAGGAGTAGGCACTGGAGCAGTACCAGATCCAGTAGACGAGTGATCTCTTCGGGTATCTTCTGAGTATATACTATTTCCATACTCAGTATTTTCTGTGGTTATCTTTATTCTTGTATCTTGACAGTTGTATCAGACTTAATATCGGGTTGTTCCCCGATTTTATTTACTTGTGACTGGATGTAGTTTATTTCCTTTTGTTGATATTGCTATATTCATTTTCTGTGGATGAGATTAGTATTAGTAGACCCTGATTATTGTTTTACAGCTTAAGTATGCCCCGATGGATCCATTAAATTGGGTTTGTCCATCGGTGTGGGCTGCTGGCCATTGACACGTGTCCGGTCCCTCGGTATTTTGGGACTGGGGCGTGACATCAGCACCAGCATAGGGATACACCCCAGCAGGACAAGGGATTTGCGATGATGGTCGAGGTGACCCATGCTGTAGGTGATGGGTTAGCAAGTTACGTTCTTTCTTCCTTTCTTTTTTTCCTCTATTTAATTGGATTGATTCCTTAGTACCTTATAGTTGCTTTGTATTATATAGTTAGTATAGTTAGTAGTATACCCTGATAAAGAATGCAATATCATGACAAACAGAGACCATAACCATGCATGTTAATAATAATTAGTGATTTCTTTAAATTGTATACATGCATGATTGTAGATAAATTAGGATTTTTATCTAGAGAGGAGTACAACCATCTTTAAATTTCGAGGACAGAATTTTTCTAAGGGGAGTAGGATTGTAACCACCACATTTTCATATCAAGGTTATTTTTGTCATTTTGCCATTATTTGAATATTAGAATATAGTAAATATGTGACTATGCTTAACCTATTGGTTAGACTTAGTGCTAGTGAGCCTAAATGGACCCAACTAGACTTGACTTGACCCATTGGTTCAATTAATTAAAGTAGTCATGATTAGACTAGTCAATTAGTATTTTCTTAGTTAAATGAATATAATATTCTACTCATTAAGAATTGATCCCTTTCCATAATTAAATATTCTTTCTTGACAAGCAAAGAAGGACATTCTAGACATTTTGAATGGCACTTAACCCTAGAGAGGGGGTGGTCGGCCGCAATAGCTCATTTAATAGCTCATTTTACTCCTAATTAACCCTAGAGAGGGGGTGGTGCAACAATTTTGTGAATGCCAAGTCAGGTAGTAAGAAGGGTGGTATCAATGAGATACCAAGTGATGGGGGTGAATATATGTGTGTTATAGTAGTGATGTCACGCCCCGATCCCGTAAGGGCCGGTCGTCCCCACTTAGTCCTTACGGAACTGATTGTCCTCGCTTTGGCGTGATGTCTTGCAAGCCTAAGTTGCGCTTGCACAAGACATAGTACCCACACAAAATACAAGTTAGACAAAAAAATATACATATATAGAAGCACGAAATATAAAATACAGTGAACCAAAGTTGAACACATTTGATAGGAACACAAAATACTTTCTTTATTGAATAATTAAAGATTGGATTACAAAGTACTGCGTGGTTGATTAGAAAATATGCCATAGATGGCTACAATACTTGAAACCCAAAAACTAGCCACAACGTCTATACATCATATCCTTTTATTAAGACCAAAATTAAAACACCTAGCAGGAAAAGAACTTGTACACTGGAGAGGAAAGCTTTGGGAAATAGCACGAGCACGATTCCTCTTAAAGGGATGTGCTCCATAGGCTTCAAAATGCTTGCCAAACTCTCGCTACCAGAACCTGAAGATTTGCCCACAAACGTAGGCTAGTACTACAACATGTACTAGTGAGCGACCATGGCCAAACTCACATAGAAATCTACACTAAGCAAACATGTGAAACTAGCATTACTCTTATGTGATATTTCTAGTTGTCTAGTTTCTTTTTAATAATTTATGCAAAAAAAACATAAATAATAGATAGACTACGCATATGATAAATCTTACCCACGGTCGAGCAGTTATCTCTGCAGCAGACACATAAGTTAGCAATAATTCACATATATGTATATAACTCATGCATATGTATTGGAATCAAGTGCCAAGTATACATAGAAGGTAAATATAGCATGTGACCTAACTACATGATGGTCCATGAGAAAACCCATGATTAGTAGCGGTGTTATCACGGCCCAGCACTACACCAAAGATATGCTCAATGGCTGCTTTGACACGTAAACCAGCTAACTAATAGACATAAACACCAGCCTAATAGAGAAGACTCCATTGCCTCAAGGTATTCCGATTAGCCTCTCCCAGGCCGAACAGTTTCCAGCGCCCCAGGATACCGCTCGAGAGACTTGATACCTTGTGCACAAGTTGTCCGAGACAGATACAATAAAAATATTCTATCAGACTAGAAAATTTCTATTGCAACAATTTGAACAATATGCATTATCTCATTTCTATAGAGCCTTAGCTCTTCAATAAGTTAATCTATCATATTCAATTCGATTCAAGCGATAAGGATCAAGCATCAATTCTCTGAACGAGTTCATTGACAAATCTAAGTTTCAAGTAGTAATTATTTTTATATAAAAAGTAAGATAACAGTTCTACAAATCTAGCATGCCAATTTCAATTTTTTTTATTTTATCTTGTTATGCTGATATCATTGAGAAGAGGAACATGCAACTGAGGGAACTATTGATTTATTTATTAAGGCGTGCATACCAAAGGATTCATCGAAGGGCCGAATCTACTCACCGAACGAATCAACATGAGAGATGGGGAAGCCTTATGCATCAATCACTCATTGGTTATATGTCCTAAAATTGTAATAACACTTAGTTAGAATCCTTCGATCTATTTCTCTTAAGATTCGAAAAGAATGCGCAAGCGAGGAAAGCGAATCATGAAAACCAAATCATCGAAAGCAAGATAAAATACAAAGCAACACAAAACCAAGCAACAAAATATTCAACAAAAACTCTTGGACTCATTTCAATAGATGTCGTTCCATCAGTTGGAAGGGTTCATTGTATTTCGTCCGTGATTGATTCGGCGGTAAGGTTTCCCCGAGACTCGATTCTCAACCGAGTGAAAGTTACAAGTATTCCATTAGTGAACTGCTGGAGGCGAGGCATTACAAGTGATATGGAGAGGACTGATACTTAATAGTATCAGTAGGTTTAGTGCCCACATATTCATTAAGTACCTATGGGTATATGTGTAAGTATATAAGTTATTGGTATTAATGTCACGCCCCAGTCCCAAAATACGTAAGACCAGGAATACGTAAGCATGCCAGCCGTATATATATGGCATCTCCAATATATGGAAACCATAACACATACGTATGCTGTATTATGAATAATAATTCACAAGTGGTATTGATTTATGTCATAAGTCACAGGGCATAACTAGATCTCATCCACAGAATTAAATAGAAATGAATAACCAATCAACTATATAATTGAATCAAGTATAAAATGCTTGATAAGAATAAGTAGTTGGGTGGAGATAAATCCACTACCAAACTAAAATATAAGAAAAACAAAATAAGTACATCTAATGATCAATGAGGCTCGAAGAGAAGACCTCCTCGAAAGAGAGAGAGTAGCAAGTCCTGATCCGTGCTCCTGCAAAAAGTTAAGATCGTCTACACCTGAAAAAGGACCAAGTCCTCAGAGGGATGTAACAAGTTACATAGAAGCATGCCAATTGAATACAGTAAAATATGTATAATAGACAGAAAATATATAAGTATGTTGTACAAGATAATCTATATGAATATGCATAATAAGAACAATATTTTTGACGTATGGGTAGGTGTAGGCTACTCTATTTATCTCACAACTCACACACACGTCCATGTACATGTGAAGCCATCATACCTAGAGGGTAGCGACCATCGTGACACCAGAAATTGACATACCTCGAGGGTAGCGACCATCATGACACAACTATCGTAGTGTGTGCTAGTTACTATGGTTTACCAGAGTGGGTAGCCCATACGCCTACTGATTGTCCTCCCCTCCCATGATACTATGTGTCAAGTGTGTGTCAACATATATAATATATAATTATGATTGAAAGAAAACACATATATAACGAACATATATAAATATGCAAAGTACTGTAAGCAATTTGGCAAGGTATACTTGCCTAGCAAGAAAGCTGCATAGTGTAAGCGTCCAAACGTCAAGCACAAGGGATCAGAACTATGGCATTAGAATGAACGTCTTCGGATGCTGAAATAAACATCACCATCATTCCCAAAATAAGCGAAATAGTCAGAAAAGTCTACCCTTTCGTCCAATTTGGACACAGAGGCAAAACGGTAATTTTGGGTCAAAGCGGGGTCCATATGTGGCCCACTTTGCACCGAAATACGTGCCGGAGATAAAGGTCTCTAAATGAAAAAAATTATAGGTCAAATAAATTCTAAACGTTGATACGAACTCAATGGTACGTCCAATTTTGGATTCCGGTAAGCCGATCATAAATTTGCCCTTCAAGTCAAACCGTAGGGCCCGCGAATAGGCGGCTTGGTCAACTGTCTCAGAATCGCGTGAAACTTGGGTGACAGGACCAACATGATACCACGAATCCAATGACGCAAGTTTTGTCGCATTCTAATGAGTGTACACAAAGTGGGATGGTATTTTATAAAAGTTGTGATACAAGGATTTTTACGGATACGGGTTGATTTTGACGCGCACACACGTCCGAATCAACTTTTGCGAAAGCCCACACGTCAGGATATACCATACGCGCAATTGGTACGCGACGAGAAGGTCCCGTTTGGCGGGTGCACTCCGTATCACAAAATTTTAGTTTTAAAGTATCAAGTTTATGGTCGTTTTGGAGGCCGAATAATTTAACACATAAAATGAATTAATAAAAACTAAAAGAACAGAAAAAATTCTCGGTTATATTAGGAAGAAAACCTTTCAATTAGATTTCGAAAATATTAAACAGGTTGGTTGCAAATTAGTCATGAACATGGAGGTTTGGGTTAAAATTCTGGACTATTTTTGGTCAGTTTTTTGGCCATTTTTTGGTCGATATTTTGACCAATCCGGGACACGAAAACTCGCCCCGCTTGAAAGAAAATCCTAGAGGGTTAGGTTGTGAACGTATAATGACAAACCGCTCGCAAAAAGAATCAAAGATGAGTGACATATCATACCGTGAAGATGGGGACTCTGTTGCCAGTGTGTCTGTGCACACGCGTGGCGGGGGCGGACGGCGGCTGCTGCGGCGGCCCGCGTCTGCGGCGGCGAGGGGCGTCGGTACCGGCGTTAGGGGGTGTCAACAGTAGGGGCTGAGGGTTAGGGTTAGAGTTTATTATTTTTAATGTATATATATATATATATATATATATATATATATATATATATATATATATATATATATATATATATATATATATATATGCAGGGAGAGGGGATAGGTCGCGGGTCTGGGGGTTCTGTGGGTTGAAGGGGGTTGTTTAGGAGTTGGTTTAGTATAGGAATTGGTTTTAGGTTAGGTTTAGGTTCAGGAGTAGGTTTTGGGTTTTTATGTTTTCTTTTTCTTTTTCTTTTTCTTTTTCTTTTTCTTTTTCTTTTTCTTTTTCTTTTTTTTCTTTTCTTTTTCTTTTTCTTTTTTTTTCTTTTCTTTTTATTTCTTTTATTATTATTATTATTATTATTATTATTATTATTATTATTATTATTTCTAGTAGTATTACTATTTCTATTATTATTAATGTTATTATTATTACTATTACTATTACTATTATTATTATTATTATTTATTCACATATATATTTACATATATATATATATATATATATATGAGATTAAACAAATTTAAAAGAATATTTTCACACAGAATAAATTCTAGAAAATCTATTTCCCTTTAACAAGACTCTAAAATAATAAAAAATCATTTTATGAAATAATTCTGAATGAATATTTATATAAGTAAATAAATTAATAAAATTTATTTTCTAATTAACTATGAAAATACTCTAAAGAAATTCAATAATTTAATAAAAATACTTAAAATAAAATTTAAAATTTTTAAGGGGTTTATATTCTACCCAACTTACAATAATTTTGTCCTCGAAATTAACACTAACCCATATTCGTAATAAATCACTATAGCGATTAACACTTCATTGCTAGCTTGCAGCGCTTTCTAAAATGATATAGTCAGTCATTCTAACACTTTTCTTCCTTATTGTCTATACACTATTCTTTTATCCTCTAACTCATCTACAATATCCAACTTACAAGAATTCTACTAGTAGTCAAAGTCTTTTGAGGCTGTTGTCTAGGTTGTAAGACGAATTTATTCATTGGGTCAAAATTTTGGGATACTTGTCTGGAATTTCATAACCATAATTTTTTTCTGTAACCGTCAAGTATTGTAGTCTAATACTGCCACGCCATCTGGCCAGTATGTCTGCAAATAATTTGACTACTCTACTAGAATGGTCTAGCTGCAGCTGTCGCTACCTTGCTAATGATTTATCATTGTCATCAGTTCGTAACAAGTGCCTTCAACTCTTTCCTAATCTTAGTCCAAGTTTTAGGGCAACAATTAAGGTCTTGACTAACTTTATAAAACTATTAGAAGTATGGACTATTTCAATAATCCAAATAATTCATGTTAGACTAAAGGATGCTACTTAAGGTTTAAAAATAATAATAAGAGAATACATATATTGCTATAGTGCATATACATAAGGGTTATCATTATGAACTCATCTTTTAGTTATTAATTATTACTAACCCATTTATGTTTTAACTAACAAAATAAAGGATGAGGTTGAAGTAAATCAATAATTCATGATGGCACGAAAAGATGCAACTACGATAGAAAGAATTAAGCATGGGATAAGGAATGTATATGGAAGAGAAGATGAGCAACCCAAGGGGACGAGATGGTTATAGGAAAAAGAATACTACTACTGCTACTCGTGTCATCCATTAGCATCGTGGGTATGCCATCTAGTTAAAATATTAACATATCCTCAAAAAATTTAATACCAAATATATCTCATTGTGATATGCCCTTAATTACAAAAGATAGTCACAAAGTAGTGTGATTGGCCTATGGGGTATATCTATTACTCTCCGTGTATCAAAATTATACCAAGCACGAACGTTCATCTTTCCAAAATAAGGGAAGACAAAAAATAATAATAAAGAATTCAGGAAGGAGGTGATAGAATACAAGTACGGGGTTTGAGGCGATTAAAGAATTCAAAAAAAGAGTTGTCAAGGCAATTGTGGATTAAAATCTTATTTTGGTAAATTTCTATTTGTATGCTCATATCAGTACAGTTATGTAACCGATACGATATGCTCGAACATGTCTAGAGGGCAAGTATATTCGTCTAACATGCTGAGTCAACTATATCTCAATCCACGTAAAGTAGTCATGCGAAGAGCGAACCAAGTGCATTAAGGTTGATCAGACCGTAATACACTGATTCTGATTTAGACAATGTATTAGTAGGTGTCCCCAATAACGCATATGTCATGAAAAAGCTCGATAAAAGAATAAGCTTGC